>PVHP010048550.1:0-12505 GCA_004024765.1 Zapus hudsonius
AAAAAATAATAAAGCCGAAAGCTGGTTCCTACCACCAATGCTGCCTGACAGAGGAAAGGATTCTAACCTCTAACCCATGAGACAGCAAGGCCTGCTGTAGGGTGCCGCTACTGGCCATGCTGGAGACTCCCACCCCAGTTCACACAGAAGGAAAAACAAGGAGTCGAAGACGATTCTTGAGCCTTGAGATTTAATGTTGTTGGTCTTGCTGAGTTTTGAGCTCACTTAAGACTCTCTTTTTGACTTTTTCTCTTTGGAATGATGACTAGCCTATGCCTGTCCTACCTTTGTATATTAAAAACATCTAATTTAGGGCTGGAGAGATGGCTAAGTGGTTAAGGCATTTGCCTCCAGTGTCTAAGGCCCCTGGTTCAATTCCCCAGGACCCACATAGGTCAGACCCACAAGGTGGTGGCCCTGGCGCGCGGTCGCGCTCTCTCTCTCTCTCTCTCTCTCTCTCTCTCTCTCTCTCTCTCTATATATATATATATATATATATATATATATATATCTGATTGAGAATGAATAAATAAAATATTTTTTTAAAAATCTAACTTGTTCTGAGGTAGAAACTCATGGCAATGAGACAAAGCTTAGAGGAGAGTGGAGTTTAATCACACTAGCTCACCTCAAAAAGGCATATGCCCTGAGCCTTAGGTGACAGGGGGGTTTATAGTTCAGTTACAGAGATGTATACATGACAATATGCATGAAAGTCTAAGCAAACTAGATAAAACACAAGAATCCAGCAGATTCTAGCAAGCAGAGGCCACCCTGAGACTATATAGTAAATTCCAGGTCAGCCTGGACTAGAGTGAGACCCTACCTCGAAAAACCAAAAAAAAAAAAAAAAATTAGGAAAAAACTTGAAACTTAGAATTTATAAATCTGAGGGACGCCCCCTGAATCCCAAATTTCACACATCAGTTCCATGGTAGCTTCGAACTCATAGTGATCCTTCTACCTGTGCCTTCTGAGTGCTGGGATTAAAGGCATAAACCACCATGCCTGGCTGAAAAACTAGACTTTGACACCTTTTACAACTACACTTAGTCTATATTCTGTTGCTATAGCAAATGGCTGAAGCTAGTACTTTATGAAGAAAAGAGATTTTTTTTAAACATTTATTCATTTTCAAGCAGAGAGAGACAGAGACAGAGAGAGAGAGAGAGAAAGCACACCAGGGCCACCTCCTTGTGGATCTGGCTTATGTGGGTCCTGGGGAATTGAACCCGGGGCCTTAGGCACTGGAGGCAAATGCCTTAACCGCTGAGCCATCTCTCCAGCCCAAGAAAAGAGATTTCTTGGCTCAGTTTGAGAGGATGAAGATCCAATATCAGGCAGCCCCGTTTGTCCAGCTTCTGTTGAGGACCTCATGACAGATAGATAGAATGAAAGAAAATATAGAAGAGAACACATGGCAATATGAGAAGCCAGAAGAGCCAGGTAAGGTCCATCCTCCAAGGAACTAATGAGTTCCCACAAGAACTACATGGTAAGGACAGCACCTTCAGTGACTACTCACTTCCTACTATGCCTCAGCTCTTAAACCACCTCTCAACACTCACACTGGAAACGCATTCAAATCACATCGATACCACAGAAAAAAGCATCAAAGCACATCTAAAGCCACTAAGCAGCATATGTACTACAAGGGGAAAAGCCATAAAATGGTAGATGAAATTAGGAATCAATAGAATCAGGATCTAAGCATTTTTAAAACCCAATTTTTAAAAAAGTTCTCCTAAAGAAATTCTTTTTTTAAATATTTTTATTTATTTATAAGTAGAGAGAGATATACAGAGAAAAAGAAAATGGGTACCCTAGAGCCTCCTGCCACTGTAAAAGAACTCCAAATGCATGCACCACTGTGCATCTGGCTTTATATGGGCACTGGGGATTGAACGCAAGTCATTAGGTTTTCCAGGCAAGCAAGCCCTCCTAAAGAATTTCTAACTTTTTTTTTTTATAAACAAATGCCGTCAGGATTTTTAATTTGCCTTCAAAAAGTACACACCACACCAATTTGTTCTGTGCTTTTGCAGACATTTCCCCCATCCCTTCCTTACTCCCTCCCTTACATGATTGTTTGCTACTTTTTTTTGTTTGTTTGTTTGTTTTTCTTAATTTTAGAAGGGTCTCACTTGGTAGGCCAGGCCTGCTTGGAAATCTCTATGTATGTAACCCAGGCTGGCCTCCAATTCCAAAGCTTCCTGGCTTGACCTCCTGAGTACTGGGATTACAGGTGTTTACCACCATGCCCAACTCTGAGACCTTTTCTTTTTCTCTGAATTTCTAATATTTGTACAAATGAAAGATGTTCACTATGGTCCCTGAGAAGCAAAAAAACAGGTAAACAAATTATGATGAGTTCCATATGAAATTAAAATGAAAGAAACTAAGGGGTTGGGGAGATAGCTAAGTGGATAAAGCACTCACTGCTCAAGCCTTAGTACCTCAGTTCAATCCTTGGACCCTACATAAAAAGCTAGAATCCAAGATGAGCTTCTTTAATCCCAGCACATAGACTGTGAGGTGGGGCAGAACCCTAGCAGCTCAGGGCAAGTTCAGCAAAAAACAAAAGCAGGGGAAGAATCAAGAGACAGTCTGCCTGAAATGAGGTGGAAAGGTGAGAGCCAACATGAAGAGTAGTCCTCTGACCGCCACACACATGCTATGATACACCCATGTTCACACATACACAAACATGTGACCACAGGCACACACCTTTCTTTTAATTTCAGCAATCAGGAGCCAGAGGTAGGAGGATCACTGTAAATTCGAGGCCAGCCTGGGACTAGAGTGAATTCCAGGTCAGACTGGGCTAAAATGAGACCCTGCCTCCAGAAAAAAAGAAGAAAAAATAAAAAGAGGCAGGAGTGATTGAGAGGCCACACTCTAGAGCACTACCTGATTGATCATGAACAACTTTTCAAACTCTGTGTCCTACTTTCCTCCTCTGTACAATGGGAGTAGCTTTCAGAGTTGTTGAAAATTAAATGAGGCGCTGGAGAGATGGCTCAGCAGTTAAAGGGCTTGTCTGCAAAACCAAATGACCCGAGTTCAATTCCCCAGTACCCACATAATAAGCCAAATGCACAAAAGGGGCACATATGTCTGAAATTAACTTCAGTGCCTGGAGGCCCTGGTGTGCCCATTCTCTCTTCTCGTTCTCCCCCTCTCTCTTTCTCTCTCAAAAGAAAGAAAAGAAAAAGAAAATGAGTTAAACCATATAAAGCAGTTAAAATTTCACCACTTACACCAGTCAGATGAAAGGCCAATGTTAATGGAGGCTCTTGGAAAACACGCAATTTCATACACTACTTGTAATAAGCTTTATAGAGGGCAATTGACTAAAAAGTCTCACTTTTGAAAATTTATCCCACTGATACTCTTCAGGCAGAAGAAAACAGGCATATAAGTTATATTGCACTGGGAATCTCTTTTTTAATATTTTTATTTATTTGAGGGGAAAGAGAGAGGAAGAACAAGAATGGGTCTTCCTGCCTCTACAAACAAAATCCAGATGCATTTGGAGTCAAACCCAAGTCAGTAGTTTTTGTGGGTACTGTGGAGTGGAACCTAGGTCAACAGGCTTTGCAAGCAAGAGCCGCTGAGCTATTTCCCCAGCCCCCCACACTAGGACTTTTAATGTCCATCAAAAGACACTAGATCGCCAGTTGGTGCACTTCTTTAATCCCAGCACTCAGAAGGCAGAGGTAGAAGGATCGCCTTGAGTTCCAGGCCACCCTAAGACTAAGACTACCTAATGAATTCCAGGTCAGCATGGGCTAGAGCAAGACCCTACCTCCAAAAACAAGAGAAAAAAAAAAGACATTAAATCAAGGGCAGCAAATTCATTAACACTATGTAGCATAGCCCCAGCAGTTTTCACAGAACAGAATGATGACACTGATTTACTAATAAGAAAAGAAAAAATGAAAGATGTACAGCAATGCATAGTGTGCAACCTTTTGTATAAGGAAACAAATTTACCCTCCCTTTTGCACTAAGAGAAAATACTAACAGTGAGAAGAAACTGGCAGGACATCAGTTAAGAGTGAAACTTCAAAGTGTGTATCCTTTTTTAATATTTTTATTTGCAAGCAAAGAGATAGAGAAACAGAGAGAGAGAGAGAGAGAGAGAGAGAGAGAGAGAGAGAGAGAGAAAGAGAGAATGGACATGCCAAGGCTGCCAACAGCTACAAATGAACTCCAGATGCATACACCACTATGCATCTGGCTTTGCAGTCAAGCACTTTTAACTGCTGAGCCATCTTTCCATCCCAAACTGTGTGTCCTTTTATTAGTTTTCTTCTTGCTTAACCTATATTTATATTTTATTCAATAATGTATAAATATTAAAATGTTAAAAGCATCAGGCATAATTTTTAGATCTCAAATGTTAGCTATAATTATTAGTATTAAGCTGCAAATATCTCCTTTCTAAATAAACCTTTTCTGTTAACTCTCTGACTACTATTTAAGATATTTATCATTGTCTACTGTAGTGTAAATGGATTAAGGGAAAGTCATAACAGTAGGTTCATCATGGCTATCAAAAATTCATATCTAGGGCTGGAGAGATGGCTCAGCGGTTAAGGTCCTTGCCTCCAGTGCCTAAGGCCCCAGGTTCAATTCCCCAGGACCCACATAAGCCAGACCCACAAGGTGGTGGCCCTGGTGTCTCTCTCCTCTCTCTCTCTCTCTCTCTCTCTCTCTCTCTCTCTCTCTCTCTCTCTCTCTCTGTGTGTGTGTGTGTGTATGTATGTATGTATTTCTCTGCTTGAAAATGAATAAATAGCCGGGCATGGTGGCGCGCACCTTTAATCCCAGCACTCAGGAGGCAGAGGTAGGAGGATCGCCGTGAGTTCAAGGCCACCCTGAGACTACAGAGTGAATTTCAGGTCAGCCTGGGCTAGAGCGAGACCCTACCTCGAAAAACCAAAAAAAAAAAGAATAAATATTTTAAAATTCATGCATTTGGGCTGTAGAGATGGCTCTGCGATTAAGGCACATGCTTGCAAAGCCTGATGTCCCAGGTTCAATTCCCCAGTACCCACATAAAGTCAGATGTAAAGTGGCACATGCATCTCGGGTTCATTTGCAGTGGCTATCCTGGTGCACCCATTCTCATTCTCACCCATTTTATTCTCGCTCTCTACCTCTCCTTGGAAATAAGTGATTATTTTTAAAACACATGCATTTATTAAAGATGTGTTTGTCTTCTTGTAGACAGATGCTCTCCTATCAGTCAGTGCGTCAAGTCCCCTTAGGATCTCACACTTGGTTCCTAACTCACTCACTCAGTGACTTGTTCAAGGGTATTCTAGAACTGCTCAGTAGCCCAATTCTAGAAGTCACCCCAACAGCACACCGAATACTCCACTGACAGCTCACTGACAGCAGGCACTTTTGATGCAGGCCCCTCCCCTTCCCTCCTCCCTCCACCTCCTTCGGCTCAAGAGCTCCTTTCCAGAAACTGACACACACCCGAGTGGAGGACCCTTTCCCCTTTCCCCCAAAGATCCCACCCACCCTGCAGTTACAAGACCATCTTCCCGCTCCCGTCACCCTGCGACCCAGGTTCAGCTTCCAAACCACTCGCTCCCAGGCGATCCAAGTCACTTCTGGGTGTCCTGGCCAGCAGCAGCAGGCAGCCAGTGTTCCAGCCTTTCCCGGCCAGCAGACAAGCGCCGGCTCCCCGCCGATGCCCCGCGTCCCCGGGTCTCCCTCCTTCCCCGTCCCCGGGTCTCTCTCTCCCCGTCCCCGGGTCTCTCCCTCCCCGTCCCCGTGCCCGTCCCCCGCTCACCCGCTCTCCCGCATCACGTTGCTGTCCCCGCAGTCGCAGGCGCCCCCGGCCTGGCTGCG
Source organism: Zapus hudsonius (assembly GCA_004024765.1). Lineage (NCBI taxonomy): Eukaryota > Metazoa > Chordata > Mammalia > Rodentia > Dipodidae > Zapus > Zapus hudsonius. Next base: position 5,872 of record PVHP010048550.1, read on the forward strand.
GAACATGTTGAAGTCGTGGCCCGTGTGGTCGCCCTGGTGGAAGCACTCGGCGCACAGCGACATGCAGGGGGAGATGCCGCACGTCCGGCAGCGGTAGGCCACGAAGTTGGCCGTCCACACCAGGCCGCAGAGCGCCGCGGGGTCGTAGGCCCGCACGGCCGCGCAGAACTCGTCGTAGCCGCCGCCGCCGGCCAGAAGGCACTTGCACCACTCCAGGGCCTCCTCCTCGGCCGCCCCGGGCCCGCCGCCGCCGCCCGCAGCCCCGGCCAGCGGCCGCTCGGCGCTCAGCACCCGCTCCAGCAGCGCCCGCAGCTCCTCGGCGCCCGCGCGGTTGTCGGGCCGGCTGAGGGCCGCCTTCAGGTGCGCCGCGGTGGCCGCCTTGTCGACGGCCGGCTCCGGCGCCGACACCTCGGGCTCGGACGCCTGCGGGCCCCCGACGGCCGCCGCGGCCGCCGCCATGATGAGAGCTCAGAATTCGGAGTCCAGGGCCGCCGGCTCCTCCCGGGAGGGTGGAGGGAATTGACGGCCCGGCGGCTCGGCCCGCCCAACTCTCGCGATACCCGGGGCTGCCGGGCGCCTGGGCCCGCCTCCCCGCCGTGCGCGCCCCCGGGCTGCGGGGCCTGCTCCCGCCGTGCGCGCCCCCGGGCTGCGGGGCTGCGGGGCTGCGGGCCTGCTCCCTCCCCACCCCTGCGCACCCCCTGAGGTGCTCCTGTCCTGCTTCGGTGTCTGCCCCGACCTGTGGGCTCGCAACTCGGTAGTGAACAATTTTTTTTCTTTATCTAGATTTATACACATCATCCACCAGATGTTCCCAGATGTGTTTTAGGCATCTGCATATCTGCATTACGTTTTGAGAGGCTGCAAAACCTTAACTATTACTGATTTTCTATTACTGAAGCTGTCTCCTAAATCTCTCTCTCTCTCTCTCTCTCTCTCTCTCTCTCTCTCTCTCTCTCTCTCTCTCTCTCTCTCTCTCTGTCTCTCTCTCTCTCCCCCTCTCTCCCCTCTCTCCCCTCTCTCCCAGGCTGGCCAGCGATCCTCCTTCCTCTGCCTCCTCTCCCAAGTGCTGGGATTAATGTGCTCGTTTCACTTGTTTTGATATATTTCTATTTATGTATTTATGCATTTATTTGTCTGTGAGAGAGAAGCAGAAAAAGAGCTTGGATGCACCAGGGTCTCCTACCACTGTAAACCAACTCCAGAGGCATGTACCACTTTGTGCGTCTGGTTTTATGTGGGTACTAGGGAATCGAACCCCAGACCAGCAAACTTTGCAAGCAAGTGGCCTTTAACCTCTGAGCTAGACCTCAGGACCTCGGGAACTTCAGACGCAAGTGCCACCTTTTGCATCTGCTGTTAAGTGGGTACTGGGAAATTGAACCCAGGTTCTTAGGCTTTGCAAGCAAGTGCCTTAACTGCTGAGCCATCTCTCTGCTCCAGTCATTTTGTTTGTTTGGTTGGTTTTGTTTTTTGAGGTAGGGGCTCGCTCTAGCCCAGGCTGACCTGGAATTCACTATGTAGTTTCAAGGTAGCCTTGAGCTCACAGCGATCCTCCTACCTCTGCCTCCCAAATCCTGAGATTAAGGGCTTGCACAACTACACCTGGCTTTACTTGTTTTTTGAGACAGGATCTCACTATATAACCCAGGCTGGTGTCAAACCAGATCCTCCCCTCAGCCTTTAATGTAATGCTATAATGTAATGCTGGCATTACAAACCTGTGCCATAACTCAAACTGGCAAACTTCTTGCTGGCAAAGAATGAGTTTTCTTTATCATTGCACATGAGTACTGAAATGTTTGTCTGAATATTTCTGTAAGTGGGAAATAATTGCAGTATAATGTTTCAATATATGGACTTTCTCAACTATTTTTTATTCTATTATTTTTATTTCTTTTAATTATCTCAATAAGCCTATGAAGTAGGTACTAGTTTAGGCAACAAAAACTTAAATGATTTGTTTGCCATAGTAAACATAGTACTAGCCTCAGCTCACCAGAGAGCAACGGTTGCACCCAACAAACATTTGTGAGCCAATTTGATGCATGAATTTGGCAAGGTGGAAATCTTCTGGACTTTAATAGAAATGCAGAAAAAGAAGCTTTCCTGGGAATTTTTTTAAGGAAGGAAAACAAAATTGTGACATGTATTGACATTAAATGATAACAAAAGAGTGCTGGAGAGATGGCTCAGCGGTTAAGGTACTTGCCTGCAATGCCTAAAGACCCAGGTTCGATTACCCAGTACCCACATAAAGCCAGATGCACAAAGTAGTGCAAGCATTTGGAGTTCCTATGTAGTAGCAGGAGGCCCTGGCACACCCATTCTCTCTCTTTCTTTCTCTCTCTCCCTTTCTCTCCTTGAAAATAAATAAATAAAATATTTTTAAATGACAACAAAAGATTCCAGAGAATTGCACTTATACCTTGAAAATGTTCCACAGACCAATCTGCAAAGGAGTTAATATAGGCCAAACCCAAAATGCACTGTCATGCTTTCTCTCAAAAATATTTTTAAAGCACGAGTTGAGAAACTTACTAAAAATGCCCTTCTTTAATATGAAACAAATGAGAGAATTGCAAAAATTATAGCTGCAATGTCTTAAAGGACTCAGTTATTTAAAAAGAGAAGAGAATGAAGAGGATTGCACATGCCTGTGGTCCCCACCACTTGAGAAGTGAAGGCAAGAGAAACAGAAGCAGAGTCATCCTCGGCTACATAGGCAGTTCAAAGCCAGCCTGAGCTACACGAGAATTTGTATCAAAAAGATTAAAATGAAATAAAAAATAAGGGCTGGCCGGGTATGGTGGTACACGCCTTTAATCCCAGCACTCGGGAGGCAGATGTAGGAGGATAGCTGTGAGTTCAAGGCCACCCTGAGACTACATAGTGAATTCCAGGTCAGCCTGGGCTAGAGTGAGACCCTACCTCAAAAAACAAAACAAAAAAATAAAAATAAGGGCTGGAGGGATGGCTCAGCAGTTAAAGGCACCTGCTTGTAAAGCCTGATAGCTCATCTGATTTCCCAGCATCCAGGTAAAGCCAGATTCACTAAGTGGTGCATGTGTCTGGAGTTCATTTACAGTGACGGGAGGCATGGCATGCCCATATTCACTCTCTTTTTGTCTATGTCTTTCTGTCTCTAAAATAAATAAACTATAAATAAAAAATAAACTTGGGAGGCAGAGGGAAGAGGATCACTGTGAGTTTGAAGACAGCCTGGAACTACATACAGAGTGAGTTCCAGGTCAGCCTAAGCTAGAGTGAGACCTTACCTTGAAAAACAACAAAAAATACATAAATAAAATAAAATATTTCAGAAAATAAAGAAGGGGAGTTTGTAACAGTAAGAGGCCTTCTCTGCATCTCTCTCACCCTCATAAAAAAATAAATAAAAATTTTAAAAAGAGTGGGGGGAGTAGGGAGAAAGGAAGTCTTTTATTTGGGGGGGGGGGTTGTGTGTGTGTGTCTGTCTGTCTGTCGTCTGTCTGTGTCTATGTATCTGTGCATGTGGAGGCCAGAAGATAACTTTGGGTGTAGTTCCTCTTGAACACCATCCACTTTTGTGTGAGACAGTCTCTCATTGGCCTGGAGACTGGTTGGCCAACAGGCCCTAGGAATCCACCTGTCGCCACCTGTCTCCACCTGTCAGGATCAAACTCAGGCTGTCATACTTGTGAAGCAAGCACTTTTACTGTGTGAGCTCACTCTCCAGCCTGAGAAGGAAGGTTTTAAAAGCCATGAGATGAAGGGTATCACTGCTGGGCATGAAGTGAGTGTTGTAGTCAGCTCCACATTGCTGGGATGAACTTCCAAGCCAAGCACAGTGCAGAGGAGGAAGGGATTTATTTCAGGCTTACAGACCCAAGGGAAGTTCTATTCTGGTGGAAGAAGCTGGCCCCCTTTCACAGATCCAAGCAGAGAGACACAACCACACAGCGCCCCAAGCAAGCAAGCAGTAACCTACAACAGCACGACCCCACGCTCTCACTTCTCTGCATACTTTAGCCTGGAATTCAGATCCACCCCCACACTCCCACCCCCACCCCAAATGTGCGGTCAGCCTGCTAGGGGGCAGAAGCTCCAAACTCAATTTTAGTAACACCTAACTCTATGGGGGGCAGGGGGAGACATACATTCAAACTACCAGTGGGGCTAATAGCAGTCAGCACGCTATTAGGGGTGTGAATCAACTCTCAGAATACCTTGTGTGTAGTAGGCATGTGTGTTTGTATGTGTGGGTACAAGTGCACATGTGTGGAGAGTAGAGGTTGACATCAGGTGTCTTCCTCAACTCTCCTCCACCTTATTTTTTGAAACAGTCTCTCACTGAACCCAGAGCCCACAGATTCAGCTGATCTAGCTAGCCAGCCTGTCCCATGGATCCACCTGTCCATATCTGGAACGCTGTGATTACAGGAAGAAATTACAAAACTGGGATTACTGGTGAATGCTGCACCTGGCATTTAAATAGGTGCTGGGGACCCACACCCAGGCCCCTCACACTTGCCAACTGAGCCATGAACCTAAGACATAGGTACAATGATTTCCATTAGAACTGGTTAATGAAATGTGATGTTGAGATCTGACCTGTATTTGGAGGCCAGATAGAATTTGAGAAATCATTATTGTGGGAAACATCTTGTATGTTTAGGTCATACGCAGCTATCTCCATCCGGTCATGGAGGGACATGGGTCACTCGCTAGGTTGGTCAGTCCTTCTCCAAGAATAAAAATGGAACGTGCAGAGCATAGTGGTGCACGCCTTTAATCCAGAGGTAGGAGGATCGCCATAAATTCCAGGCTACCCTGAAATTACATAGTAAATTCCAGATCAGCCTGGCCGAAATTGAGACCCTATCTGGAAAAACAAACAGACAAAAAGAAGAAAAAGAGGGCTGGAGAGATGGCTCAGCGGTTAAGGCACTTGCCTCCAGTGCCTAAGGCCCCAGGTTCAATTCCCCAGTACCCACATATGCCAGACCCACAAGGTGGTGGCCCTGGTGCTCTCTCTCTCTCTCTCTCTCTCTCTCTCTCTCTCTCTCTCTCTCTCTCTCTCTATCTGTCAGCTAGAAAATGAATAAATAAAATATTTTTTAAAAATAAATAATTAAAAGAAGAAAAAGAAAAAAAAAAGGCTAGAGAGGTGGCTCAGTAGTTAAGCCACTTGCCTACAAAGCCAAACGGCCAGGGTTCAATTCCCCAGTACCCAAGTAAAGCCAGATGCACAAGGTAGTGCGTGCATCTGTGTTCATTTGTGGTTCCCTTCTTCCCTCCACTGCTTCTATGGTGAGCATGACCCTTTTCAGCCTTTTTGTTTTGTTTTGGGATTGTTAGGATTTTTTTTTCCCTCTTGAAACTGAGATAATTCTAATAATACAAAAGCAACTTTGAAGGTGCTTTTTATGAATTTTCTGTTAAAGACTTCTATAGTAATTTTGGAAGGAATTGCACTGTCATTTATAACTTTTGTTTTGTTTTTTGTTTTTCGAGGTAGGGTCTCGCTCTAGTCCAGGCTGACCTGGAATTCACTTTGTAGTCTCAAGGTGGCCTTGAACTCCCGGCGATCCTCCTACCTCTGCCTCCCGAGTGCTGGGATTAAAGGTGTGCGCCACCATGCCCGGCTCATTTATAACTTTTGTTTGTGTGATTTATATCAATTTGAAATATCAATTTGGAAGTGCCACAAGGAATGAGAATGTTGTTCAGTGGTTGAGTGCTTGTTTAGCAGACTCAAAGCCCTGGCTTTAATCTCCAGACCTCACACCAGAAAAGAAAAAGATGAGTTTACAGCAGACATAGTAGCTCACATAGAAATCTGAAGCAGTCGGATCAATCACTATAAGATTAAGGCCAGCCTGGGATACACAGAGAGACCTTTCTGAAAAAAAAAGGAAGAAAGAGAGAAGGAGGAGGGGATAAGGAAGAGAGGGAGAGGCCAAGAAGTCAGGAAAGATGAAAGGAATAAATTTCACAAGATTCTAGCCAGGTGTGACAGTAGCACATCTGTAATCTCAGCACTTGAGAAGCTATGGCAGCAGGTTCATCATGAGTTCAAGGCCAGACTGGACTACACAGTGAGTTCCAGCCCAGCCTGTGCTATAAAGTGGTACCCTGTACTCTCCCCTACCACCACCACCCCCAAAAAAAAAAAACAGGCTGGAGAGATGGCTCAGCAGTTAAGGCGATTGCCTTCAAACCAAGTGACCAGGGCTTGAGTCCCCAGTAGGCACATGTGTCTAGAGTTCATTTGCAGTGGCTGGAGGCCCTGGTGCACCCATTCCCTCTCTCTGTCCTCTCTCACTGACTCTCTCTCTTTCTCTGCAAAGAAAGAAAATAAAAAACTGAGTTAATATTATTTTTAAAAATGAAGCTGGGTGTGGTGGTGCATACCTTTAATCCTAGCAGAGGCAGAGGTAGGGAGGGTTGCCTTGGGTTCGAGGCCCCCTTCAGAGTACATGTGAATTCCAGGTCAGCCTGGATTAGAGCAAGACCTATCGAGACCCTACAAAAAAAGGAGGAGGAGGAGGAGGAGAAGAAAGAGAGGGAAGGAGAGAGATAGTGAAAGAGGAGGGAGGGAGAAAGGAGGAAGACAAAATAAATCATAAGACTATTCTTTAAATTTATTAAGCTG
>PVHP010048551.1:0-12471 GCA_004024765.1 Zapus hudsonius
GAGAGGAGAGGAGAGGAGAGGAGGAAGAAAAAGGAGCATTGCCCCTCTCGGCCTATCCTTCCTTGACTGATACTTAGATTCTCTTGACTTATGTTTCATTTATGCTTTCAGACACCCATTGCTCAAGAATGAAAGAGAGAGAGGAGAAAAAAGGAGAGGAGAGGAGTGGGAAAGGGAAAAAAGAAGAGAAAAGAGAGGATAGAGGAAGAGAGAAAGGGAAAGAAGGAGAGAGAGGAAAAAAACCAGCCTGGGTCTTGTCAAACATTGGTTTCAGACCTGGTACCATATGCCACAAACCAGTTTTAAAAAGCATGTCTAAAATGACAGCATCAAAATCAAAGAGAGGCCAGTTAGAAAGAAGAAGGGATTCAGTGGAGGGGGGGGATTTGGGAGGAGAGAAAAGAAGGGTGTTGGAAGGGGGTTATGATCATGATATATTGTTTATATTTATAGAAGTTGTCAATAGAAAAGTTTTCTTTAAAAGAAAGCATAGCTGTCATGAGTAGATCCCTTCCAACCTGTTAAGAATGATCACTTTCGATGCAGATTCAACGGAAGAAACATTCATGAGAACAATGGTTGAAGAACTCGATCAGCTCGGCAATGTCCTTTCTCTGAGAGTCCACTCAGTTGAAGAAAAATCCTCAAAAATAAGCAACATTACAATGGAGCAACGAATGCCTGCCAAGGCACCACAATGAAGAGGTCGTTCAAAACCAAAGCAGCCTGCCTTAGCACACTCCATCCCCAAGTAACCCTGGAAGATGCTCCACACCTCTCCCACACCAGCTTCCCTTTCCTTCCTTTTCTCCTGTTCTCTGCACACAATCCTTTCCAAGAGAAGGAAAAATCTTGCTGTATCTCTAGTTTTCATTTTCATTGGGTGGATGTGCCTTTAGCCATTTTGTTAAGAATTCTTCTGTTGCAAATTTATTAGTAGTAGTAATAGTAGTTTTTTCTGAGGTAGAGTCTCACTCTAGCCCAGGCTGACCTGGAATTCGCTATGTAGTCTCAGGGTGGCCTCGAACTCATGGTGATCCTCCTGCCTCTGTCTCCTGAGTGCTGGGATTAAAGGTGTGCACCACCACGCCCGGCTGCAAATTGTTGTTATAAATCTATTTCCTTTTAGTTTCTCAGTTGACCTCCATGTGCCCATACTAAGGACATGTTAATCAGATGCTGTGCTTCACCTGTCACTGACATGATGTTGATTAATAACAAAACAAACCAGAAAGGGCCCCAGCTCTAAGCTCTGGTCCCAAATCTATGCCCAGTTAACTCTGAAAATGACACATCTCGTTGAGTCTGGATGTCTATGGACGTGAAAGGTTATGTCCATTGATTATTAGGATTGGCTCACCCTTGTGGCACCCAGGCTAGATGGGTGATCAGCAAATGTTCTTTGAATCTGAAGCTGGTTAGCTCTTTTTCCAGTTTGCAAGGTGTGTGTGTGTGTGTGTGTGTCTTCTATCATGGTGAAGGCTAAGCAAACCTAGAACTGTCCACCCAAGCATGAGCGGCGTTCTAGACCTTGCTGATATCCTCCTGCACACAGGTTATGATTTGCTCCTAATGTTTTGAGAAGTGAAGCCAGGGCTGGAAAGCAGCGTGTTTGCAGTTAAAGCTGGGGGTGGACTGAGGCAGGCAGCTCTGTGATGACCTAGTTTTGTGAAGGGTTCGCATGGACTGGTGGGCTGGCTGGAGTTCGAGGCTTCAGTCTCTTGCAGGACTATGCAATTTTGTTTGAACTACTTTGAATCTAGTGTTTTCTGAGGCTTTGGTACATTGCCAATGAAGCCATCACAAATGCCTACCCTGCTCTGACCCCCCAAGTCTCTGCAGATGTCCTTTGAAGATTCAGCAGGCTCACACCCAGAAATGCTACTAAAGGACCTTCACAACTTGACCCTCAACCCTAGTACCTCTCCCAGGCCCAGGACAGAAGCAAACAGATCTTTTAGGGAGAATGGAAGTGGCTTTCTCTCCAGGCAGAAAAGGATGTGGACAGTGTTAACTGCACAGAGAAAGAGAGCATCAGGCAACATTGAGATGGGTTTCAAAAGGAAGATATTTCTGGCTTGAAAGACAGAGCTAAGAGACTATTTTTTTTCTTCAGGAAGATCAGAGTGAAATGAGAAGGGTGCCATTGGAATGGACCTACAGTCTTGGTGTAAATCTCAGGTGGGACCCTTCTGAGCATGCTGGAGTAAGGAATGAGATTGAGAGAGTGGATTTAGGCTGAATTCTTACACCTGCTGGTGACGTCATGCAGCATGAGGAAAGCCATTCTGTGAAGCTGGAGTGCCCAGCAATAATCTTGACTAACCTGTGTGCTGTGAAATATATAATTTCTGTGTGTGTTTCTCTTCTTGTATTTTCTTTCTTTTTGGTGGTAGAGATCGCATCCAAACTTGTCACCATTGATACATAAAGACTCTGTGTGGTTTGAATGTGTACGAAGGACTTCATTATACTTCTGTGCTTTGATTTGACCCAAAGAAGCACCAATGAACCTTGATTACTTCCTGTGAGAAGTCTGAGATGAAATACAATAACCGGAAATAGATGTAAAGAGGATTGGGTATTTCGGTTAGAGTGTAATACTTAGGACAGACAATTCAATTTTCTGGTTTTCAGAAATTTGCATCAAAAAGATATCTTATGTTACTTTTAAATTTTGGTAGCAAATAAATATGTGTAGGGATTGGTTTAAAAAGATAAACTTAGGGCTGGAGAGATGGCTCAGCGCTTAAGGCACTTGCCTCCAGTGCCTAAGGCCCCAGGTTCAATTCTCCAGGACCCACATAAGCCAGTCCCACAAGGTGGTGGCCCTGGTGCTCTCTCTCTCTCTCTCTCTCTCTCTCTCTCTCTCTCTCTCTCTCTCTCTCTCGCTCTCGCTCGCTGCTTGAAAATTAAAATAAATAAAATATTTTTAAAAATAAAATAAAAAATAAAAATAAAAAGATAAACTTAGGCTGGAGAGATTTCTCAGTGGTTAAAGGGATTTGTTTCCAAAGCCTGATGGCCTAAGTTTGATTCTTCAGTATCCGTGGAAAGCAGATACACAAAGTGGCACATGCATATGGAGTTCATTTGCAATGGCAGGAAGACCTTGCATTCTCTCTCTCTCTATCTATCTATCTATCTCCCTCTTTCTTTCTATCACTCTCAAATAAATAAAAATATTAAAATAAATAAACTTGGGGGCTGGAAAGATGGCTCAACAGTTAAAGGTACTTGCTTGCAAAGCCTGATGGCCCAGGTGCCCACATAAAGCCAGATGCACAAAGTGGTTCATGCATCTGGAATTCATTTGCAGTGCCAAAAGACCCTGGTTTGCCCATTCTCTCTCTCTCTCTCTCTCTCTCTCTCTCTCTCTCTCTCTCTCTCTCTCCAACCCTCCTTACAATTACAAATAAATAAATAACTTTTTAAGTCAACATTTACCAGAAAAAAGTAAGAAAGTAAGTCTGCCACCAATATCTAACAAATTTCTAATTTTTCACTAGACACCCTTAATCATGAGCTACCAGAAAAATAAAAACAAATCCACAAATAACATAATAAAGCTAACTTCAACAAAAGAAAGACCTTAAAAACCAGCAATACAGGAAAAAGATGATTCCCTTCCAATGAATGCAAACCAACATCTTACTAGTAACAATGGTGGATAAAAGACATAGAAAGATGCCTTTGATTTGCTGAAAGATATTCAAAATTATCACTAAACGTATTTGAAAAGTGCTTGCCACATTGATAACTATAAAAAAATAAATCTAAGCCCATTAAATATACACCCAATAGACTGGCAATGGTTTCAAAATGTTTTCCAAAATTATGCATGCTACTGTGGAATTATTCCTAATTTGGGACAACTATGAACAGTGTTAGATAATTATTCCCTTCATATTATTTAGTACAGGCATGAAATCATTCCACAAGAGGAACAAAAATAAGAGAAAATAAAAGCCCAGCATGGTGGTGCACACCTGTAATCCCAGCACTTGGGAGGCAGAGGCAGAAGGATCACCATGAGTTTGAGGCCAGCCTGAGACTACATAGTGAATTCCAGGTCAGCCTGGGCTAGAGGGAGGCTCTACCTCGAAAAACAAGGGGGAAAATGGAGCCAATGTGGTGGCATGTACTTTTAATACTCACCCTCAAGAAACTGAGGCATGAGAACCACAAGATTAAGGCTAGCCTGAACTACATAACAAGTTTTAGGCCAACCTTGGCTATGAAATCCTGCAAAAGAAGAGAAGAAAAAGGAGGAGAGGAAGGAAGGGAAGGAGGGAAGGAGGAAGGAAGGATGGGAGGAAGTGGTAAAAGGTAAAGAAAGCATAGGGTCTGTGGAATCCCACCAGGCATGCAAATACAAAAACTATGGAGATTTCAGAAAAAGACAGAAAGGTGTTTGTTTTTCATATGTGTGTGATGTACATTTTGGTATGTGTATGTATGTGGGGGGGGCACATAAACGTGCCCATTCGGTGCCCCTTCCGCTCACCTGTGGTCAGATGCGCCCTCTGTGGTCAGGTGCGCTTACCCGCTATGGCCGGAGAGGAGCATCCGGTGTCCCTCTCCCAGTCTAACTTGAGCTGGGGTCTCACTGATACCAGAGTCTGCTGATTTTTCATGAGCCCCAGCAATTCTCCACACTCTGCTCCCTACAGGACTGAGGTTGCACCCAGCTGTTTATGTGAGTCCTGGAGATTGAGTCAAGAGATCTCTCCGTGCTTGCACAGAAAGTTATCCTAACCACGGAGCCATCTCTCCAGCCCAAGAAAGCTTATTTTTATAATAACGACTGAAAACTTCTATAATCTCTGATACATATTCATAAAACTCAAAGGACTACAATCAAGACTGATCCAAAGAAATATACTCCAAGGCACATTGTGATCAAGTTGTCCAAAAATCAGACAGGGAGCCTTGAAAGCAGCAAGAGATGAGATACATCACTCCTGAGGGAAGCTCCACAGGGCTGTCCGGTTCTCAACAGGACCCTTGCCAGGCAGGAGGAAATGGGATGGTATATTTAAGGTGCTCAGCGAAAAGATGGCCACCCCTGAATAGCACATGCAGCAAACCTGTAATTCAGAAGTGAAGAAAAGATGAAGATATTCTCAAACAAAAGCTCAGGGGGACCATCATTAGGCCTACCTGTCATAAAAAATGTTGAAGGGGGCCCTGTGTGGTGGCTCTTACCTTTAATCCCAGCACTCACTTGGGAGGCAGAGGTAGGAAGATCACTATGAGTTCAAAGCCAGACTGAGCTACAGAGTGAGTTCCAGGTCAACCTGGACTAGAGTGAGACCCTGCCTTTAAAAAAATTTAAATAAACTCACTAATAAATGTAAATATATAGTTGCAGAATATCCTAATACTATAATGTGGTATATAAATCATTTATACATAACATAAAGGTTAAGGTTAAAAGATCAATGAGAGTCTCTGTCTCCAAAAAAAATCAGATGAATGGGGTTTTTAACCATACCCAAGGTTGTCCTCTGACCTACACACATATACACCCACATACACGTACAAGCATATATTTTTTAAAAAGCATTAGGACACTGACACTAAAACACACCTATAGACCTATGGAGCAAAATTAAGAGCCCAGAAATAAATCCATGTGTTTACAGTAAATTTATTTAGAAAAAATACACAATAGAGAACGGGCAGTGTCTTCAACTAATAATGTTGAGGAAACAGACGTACACCTGCTGAAGTTCTTGGACCATTACTTCGTACTACATACAAATCTCAAAATGTAGTAAACACTCAGACAGAAGACCTGAGACTGTAAATCTACTGAAAAAAAAAAACTTGGAGGAAACTTGGAGTTTCTTGATATTGGTCTGGACTATAACTTTTTAAATTTTCCTTTATTTGAGAGGAGAGAAAGATTATGGACATGCCAAGGTTTCTTGCCACTGCAAATGAACTCCAGATATATATGCCACTTTGTACATTTGGCTTTATTTGGGTACTGGAATTGAGCCCAGACCAGCACGCTCTGCAAGCAAGTACCTTTAACCATTGAGTCATTTCCCTAGTCCTAGATACTTTTTTGTGGGGGGGGGGGTGTCTTTTGGTCTTTTTCAAGGCAGGGTTTCACTCTTGCCCAGTTCCTGGATGGAACTCACTGTGTAGCCCCAATCTGGCCTCAAACTCAAGGTGAGCCTCCTGAGTGCTGGGATAAAAGGCATGTGCCACCATTTCCAGCTTGGATAAACAATTTTATGCCCCTGGAAACACAGGCGATGAAAACAAAATAGAAACATGAGGTTGAATAAAGCTCAAAGGCTTCTTCATAGCAAAGGAAGCAGTGAGCAGAGTAAAGAGCTGATTGTGTTGGGAGAAAAGATTATGAATGGTACATCTAACAAGGTTGTTAGAATCCAAAGCATATACGGAACTTCAGACAACTCAGTAGCAAGAAAGCAACCTGATTTTAAAGACATTTCTTAAGATAAAGCATACAAACTGGGCTGGAGAGATGGCTCAATGGTTAAGGCACTTGCCTGTAAAGCCTAACTACCTCGGGTTCAATTCCCCAGTCCCCACGTAAAGCCAGATGCACAAAGTGGCGCATGCATCTGGAGTTCTTTTGCAGTGGCAAGAGGTCCTGGTGTGCCCATTTTCTCTCTCTCTCTCTCTCTCTCTCTCTCTCTCTCTCTCTCTCTCTCTCTCTCTCGTGCAAATAAATTTAAAAAAATTTAAAGCATACAAATAAGTGGTCAAAGGGTTTATAAAACAACATTCAGTATCACTAACCAACATGAAAATGTATTGGAGAGATGTTGGTCAAAGGATCAGAATTTTAATTAGACAGGAGAAATAAGTTCAAGAGATCTATTGGACAATTAGGTGACTATAGTTAATGAGAATGTAGTTACTTGAATATTGCTGAGTAGACTTTAAATGTTCTCACTACAAAAATATGTGAGAGAACGCAAATATGTTAATTAGCTTGATTCAGCCATTTCATAGTGTGCATACGAAAACATCACGTCCTGCATTTGCATAATTGAATGAATATGAATATGCATAATTTTAACCTGACACTTTGTTTTCGTGTTTAGAGTTTTCAAGAAAATACGTCAATCCATACCCTGTAAAGAGTTAACTTGCTATAACTTTCACCTGAGTTAAACAAATAAACCACATGAAATTAAAAAAAAAACAGATAAAATAGTTCCTTCCAAGTTGGTTTCAAATTGTGTAAAATCAGGAAATAAGTTAATGTCCTTCCAAACTCCCATGAAACATAACAGCAATTAGGTGTGTGCTCTTAATTATCAAAATGGATAGGAGAAAACAGCTACCCCATTGTGTCAACAGAATACCTGTGTTGATGTCAGCCAAAAGGGAAGCTAATTTTGTGTTGGAAACAGTGGCAATAAGAATTAAAAAGCAAACAAACAGGCTGGGGGTATAGCTCAGTGGTAGAGTACTTGCCTAGCATACACAAGGCCTTGGGTTCAATCCCCAGCACCTCCCCAAAAAAAATCCCTAGTGATTGAAGGACCAAGTGGAAGAACCATGATTACAGTTCTTCTCAACCCGCCTTGGCATAATAACCCCAAACCATGATGCCATCGTCCTGCTTTGTAGTGGACCCATGAGTTCTATCTTCTTAGGGTGGAAGCAAAGAATGAGTCACCAGCAATTTTAAAGTGTAATCATGATCCTGACAGTGTTCCACCCAGACCCATTTCTCAGATAACCACCAACCTGAGGGCAACTGCCCTCCTCCAGAAATGAGCCCAGCAAAGTTAGTTACTAATTAGGAAAATTCATCCAATTACGTGAACTTGCTGAGGCTGGCAAGCCCTTTTCACTCCATGTAGGCAGAATTTCATGGAGAGCACCCCAGGGTGCCGTCTATAAAAAGGCAAACACAACCATTACAGTGAGAAGGCATTTGGTTCTGGCTTACAAGAAAACAGCTCTGTGACAAGCTTGCTTGGAGATCATGTCTCTTCGACTTTCCAGTGGATCCAGGAGGTCCTACTCCCGTCCCAGCACAGGATCGCTCAGGGGAGCCAGCTTTGGGGCTGGCAATGCCTGTGGCATCCCAGGCATCGGAAGTGGGTTCTCCTGTGCCTTTGGCAGCAGCTCCCAGGGAGGAAACGCCGGCGCAGGGAGCTCGTGCGCTGGCTTCACCGTGAACGAGGGAGGCCTCCTGTCCGGCAATGAGAAGGTGACCATGCAGAACCTCAATGACCGCCTGGCCTCCTACCTGGAGAACGTGCAGGCTCTGCAGGAGGCCAACGCCGACCTGGAGCACAAGATCAAGGGCTGGTATGAGAAGTTCGGACCTGGTTCCTGCCGTGGCCTGGATCACGACTACAGCAGATATTTCCCCATCATCGATGATCTGAAAAACCAGGTAAGAAGTCATAAAATGAGGTCACATGTATACATTTGAATGTCTAGATTTCTTTTGACTAAAAAAAAAATCATTTGACATCCCAATTTGTGATTTTTATGGGAATTTCGATTGAATATTAGAAATAAGCATGAAGAAAACAGAAATCTAGGGGATTAGTGGGATTTGAAAGGGAATAGATGGTAGTCAATCAATATGGTTTCATGATGTAGAATTGTATGCTGGTTCTATATGTTTATTGTGAGAAATGCACATTGGATTCTGTAGGATGACTGGACTTACAAAAAATTCAAGAATATATGGTTAAAATGGAAAAAAAAAGAAATAAGCATGAAGTAGTTTGAGTTAACCTCTTGATAAAAATGTCACTGACTAATAATAGCTATATTCATTTTTATTATCTGCAAGTCCTAGCCTGAAATCTTTGTGTTTTCCTCATTATGAGAAATAGTTTTTTAAATGAAAGTCAAACTCCCCGTTTCTAGATCATCGCTTCCACCACCAGCAATGCCAACGCTGTTCTTCAGATTGACAACGCCAGGCTGACGGCTGATGATTTCAGGCTCAAGTAAGGAGACTCACTCACTAGTGGAAAGAACTCAGGCTGATTCGTACAAAGACTTCCAGCAAATGTGTTGGTTTTCCTTCTTCTGGTGTGTGTGTGTGTGTGTGTGTGTGTGTGTGTGTGTGTGCAGGTGTGTGTGCCATGTGTGGTGTTCTCTATCACTCTTCTTATTTCCTTGAGACACTGTCTCTCACTGAACCAGGAGCTTACCATTTTTTCAGTTGGACTAGCTGGCCAGTGAGTCCCAGTAATTCTCCTGTCTCCATCCTCCTCAGAACGAGGCCACAGGTATATGCAACCACATTTGTTTTTGAGGGACTTTGTAGAGGTTTTTTGTTGTTCTTTTCAAGGTAGGGTCTCACTCTAGCCCAGGCTGACCTGACACTCACTCTCTAGTCCCAGGTCGGCCTCAAACTCACAGTGATCCTCCTACCTTGGCCTCCTGAGTGCTGCGCTTTAAGGTGTGCGCCACCATGCCTGGCTAGACTCAGCTTTTTATATGGGTCCTGGAATCAAACTTAGGGCCTCCTGCTGAACCATCTCCCTCAAGTTTGTTTGTAATCTCTCTACAAAATGTTATCAATTCTTGGGCTGGGGTGACGGCTCAGTGGTTACAGTTGTTTGCTTGCAAAGCCTGTCATCCTGGGTTCAATTCTCCAGGATCTACATAAAGCCAGGTGCACAAGTGCAGCATGAATCTGGAGCCCATTTGAGGCAGCAAGAGACCCTGGCACTCTCTCTCTCTCTCTCTCTCTCTCTCTCTCTCTCTCTCTCTCTCTCTCTCATAAACTCAAATACAGAAGACTTCTGAAAACAATATTACCAACTCTAATCTCAAAACTTGAAAGTCCTTGGCTTTAAAATCAACAGAATGAGCCAGGCGTGGTGGCACACGTCTTTAATCCCAGCACTCGGGAGGCAGAGGTAGGAGCATCGCTGTGAGTTCAAGGCCAGCCTGAGACTACATAGTGAATTCCAGGTCAGCCTGGGCTAGAGTGAGACCCTACCTCGAAAAACCAAAAAAAAAAAATCAACAGAATGTTACTACTTTTCTATGTTTTGGCTGCATTTAATGAACATCTATAAAACGAGTGCCCAATAGCCTATATTTTTTGTCAATTACCTCAAAATTTATATAATGTAATATAATTTATATATTAAATATAATATAATATATTTACATATAATAAACTTTGAAGAAGTCTATTGTGGACAAACTGACCACAGCAAAATCCCATAGTTCTATCATTTACCGATGATCAGTGGCTTTCACCAGACACATGACCAACTGGAAAATCATTGGCTCTTGAAGGTATGAAAACGAGCTGGCTCTCCATCAGAGTGTGGAGGCCGATGTCAACGGACTACGCAGAGTCTTGGATGAAATAACCCTGTGCCGGACAGACCTGGAGATCCAGTATGAAACCCTGAGTGAGGAGCTGACTTACCTCAAGAAGAACCATAAAGAGGTAAGAGCTGGCCTGCTGCGTTCTGCTATCCCACGCGCTGTCCCCCCTGGCAGGACAGCATGAGCTTATTTACCCCTCATCAGCAAGAATTTGGTCTGAAGATCATTGTCAGACCCACATAAGGGCCACCTTGTCTTTATAAGTGTTGATTACTTGTGTAAATTCACCTTTGTCTCATCTATTTTCCCATGGGAAAAAAAAAAGAATCGTCCTCCCCAGAACAATCAGTGTGTAAGATCAGTGTTTGGCATGCCTTTTGATAGCTGAGCTAAATGGTCCACTTAGGAGATTACACCTAATTAGATAAAATGAATGTACTTTGGGGATATACTAAGAAAACAGGATGTAGGTTTCTATTGAACAGCCCCACATTTGAAAGACAAAAACATTAACTTTACACATTAAGTATATAGTCATGATACTGACACATATTAATAGATATGGCTAAAAAGTGAAATGATCACTGGGTGTGGTAGTGCACAGCTTTAATTCCAACACTCAGGAGGCTGAGAGAGAAGGATTACACAAGTTTGAGGCCAGCCTGGGCTACAAAGTGAGCTCCAGGTCACCCTGGACTGGAGTGAGACTTTGCGTGAAAAAAATAAAATAAAAAGTGAAACTACAGTGCAGCTGTATCGCACTAGCATTTACACTTCCAAGCACAAGGCATTCTTCGGAAGTGGTCACTTCTAGAAGCTACATTCCCTATCAGATCTGGAGGCCATTTCGGCTTTCAAATTGCTTCTAGAGTCGTGATTTTCCTATTCTACAAAAAGAAAAAAAGTTTTTAATCCTCTGAAAATGGAAATTGGATATTTTTAAACAACTAAAAGATATCCACAATTATGTCAGCTGTTTAAAGCAGGAGGCCAAGATAAGAATGTTGCTTGGTTAAAGGGGAGACTATCTTATAAATAAAACGTGTGTGTGGCCATACAAACTCAAGCATGGTCCTAATAGTAGTTAGTCAGTTACAGGTGGCCCTATAAATACATCTTTTTAATTTTTTTTTTTTTTGCTTGAACTGGTGACATATTCACCAAATCCTCTGGACTTAAAGGCCACATGTGGATATGGGAAGGATGGAGTCACCAGGAAGAAGAGCAGGCCTGGGTGATTTTGCTACAGGATAGAAAGCAAACTACCACCTTCAAACCGTTCCCAGAGTGGGACGAGGGGCTTTCAGTGACAGATCTGTGCTGTTTGAATTTGCAGTCTGCTGTGGGCATTCTTAGAACTGACTCACCAACGCATACAGCTCCCACACAGCCTTGGGTGGGCTCTGACCACAAAGCAGATTCCAGCTTTGGTGATGACCCCTAGGACCATGACAGTCAGCATTTGGTTAGCGTGTCCACACCAAGCAATATCTCATAGAAGGGTTTTCTCACTGCTTTTACAGTAAGAGAGAGGTTTTTAATTCTTCAATTCGCAGATAAACCAATGCACACACATTGATTTATTTACTCATTCATTCATTTATATCATTTCAACTGTTCAGAATTATCCAAACAGCCCTTCATGAGTTTCAGGGATGTTTAGGGTGTAGCCATGTTCAGAGCACACTAAAGCTGGTCTCTACTGAATTGAGGACCAACCACAGGGATGCATATTTTTGCCATAAAGAAAGGGAATAAAAGCCAGAGACAATTTTTTAAAGTATTTTAAGGACTTTTTGCTTTTTAGTACTGGGAGCTGAAAGTAGGACTTTGCACATGCTAGGCTAGAGCTCTCCCACTGAGCGACAGGATCTCCTCGGAATTTTCCTTTGGGAAAGCATCGGGCTCAATCTGGGTAGCAGAGCTCCAACTGGGAGGACTGGGAGTGTCTAGAAAGGGGAGTTTGGCTCACCATTAAAAACTCTTCCAGAACGAGGTAGTGACTTCACCGTCCTTGGGAGCCAGGCAGGGTGACATCTGGAGACATCTGGAGAGAGGGTGGTCAGTGCACAGCCTGGGAGGGGGAGACCAGACCACCTACCAGAACCTTTCCAAAGCTAAGCTTCTAGACCCCCGGTGATGCCCGCATCTCTGCCT
>PVHP010048552.1:0-12603 GCA_004024765.1 Zapus hudsonius
AGTAATCTATTAATTTACTTACTTATATACAATTCCCTCTCCTTAAGTCTCCCCTCTCCTCCCTCCGTTATATACCCCATCTAGCTTTCTGGCCTCTACTACTGACTTTTACTTCAACTCACACACAAATCTAAACACTTGTAGCTAGGATCTACATATGAGAGACAACATGCAGTGTTTGGCTTTCTGGGCCTGAGTTACCTCCCTTAGTATGATCCTTTCTAGATCCATCCATTTCCCTGCAAATTTCAAAATTTCATTTTTCTTTACTGTACTCCATTGTATAAATGGACCACATCTTCATTATCTGTTTGTCAGTTGAGGGACATCTAGGCTGGTTCCATTTCCTACCTATTATAAGTAGAGCCACAATAAACATGGATGAGCGAGTATTTCTAGGGTAGAAATACTTGACTAGAGCCCTTAGGATACATGCCAAAGAGTGGTATACCTGAGTCATCTATTTTCATCTGCCCTAGGAACCTCCACACTGCTTTCCATGATGACCAGCCAAGATCTTTTAACAGCAGGTGATTTTAGGACATAGGGTTTGTCGATGGTTTGTTTTGGTGGCATTTGTTAACCGATCGAAAAGCATTGTCATCCTTGTATTGAATGCACGCCAGTACTGGGCCCAGGGAAACAGTGCCAAATCTGACAGACCTGTCCTGACCCAGAAACTCAGAGTACAGTGATGCAAGGCCTCTGGCTTTGAACAAAGTATTTGGTGTCATTAGTCAGGATGGGGTCACAGGAGGGAAACAGGTTTGGAGAAAAGAAAATGAGTTTGATATAAATTTGATATAAATGAAATAAAGGAGC
The DNA here is from genome assembly GCA_004024765.1 of Zapus hudsonius. Lineage (NCBI taxonomy): Eukaryota > Metazoa > Chordata > Mammalia > Rodentia > Dipodidae > Zapus > Zapus hudsonius. The sequence goes on from PVHP010048552.1 coordinate 823, forward strand.
TTGAGGTGCCGTGGGGCATTCAGGTAGAAGCAGTCAGGAAAGATTTATAGGAAGACTGCTGAAGAAAAGGACTGGGCTGCAGTGGCCAAGCGGTTAAGACAATGGGCCCAAAGCAAAAGGTCTGGCTTGGGACTGAAAGTTATTGATAGAATTTATCAAAAAATCTGTACCAGAGGCAAATGGGGGCGGTGCTGTGGGAATTCAGAGGTGGAAGAAGATTTGTGGCTGGGTTCTAAATATCACTTGGACACTGGGTTTGTACTTATGGAGGTGAGAGGAGAAGGTCTACCAAACAGAATGAACACAATCCACAAAGGTTTGTAAGCCAGACAGAGAGACCTGGATGAAGAATAAGGTTGAAGAAGTAGACTGGGGCGAGAAGAGACTTGAATGTCAGACCAAGGCTGCTCTAGTGTTTCACTGGGAAAAGTGGAGCCATGGAATGTTTCTGAGTGGGGCAGTGACAAGAGGCACACAGATCTGGGAGATGGGCAGTACCTGCAGCAGGATGAACTCAAGAGACTGGTTCTAGTCTAAGCTCCTTTGTGTACTGGCCTTGGATGTAGGGCAGATGATGTTCCCTCTCTGAGCTTCTATCTCACCTAGAAAATGGAAATAGAAATATCTATCCTTTCTGTAAATAATTTTTCTTATTCTTTTTTGTTTTTGAGACAGAGTCTCATGTAGCCTCGGCTGGCCCTGGGACTGGCTGTGTGGCTAAGGATAACCTTGAACTCCTGATCCTCCTGCCTTTACCTCCTAAGTGCTAAGGTTACATGTATATTACCACCATGCCAGGTTTATGCAGGGCTGGGGATTAAAGCTATGGCTTCATATATGCCTTCTATCCTTTATTATTATTATTATTTATTTTGTGTGTGTTTTAAGATAGTCTTGCTATGTGGCCCAGGCTAGTCTGGAACTTACAGTTCTTCCATTTTAGCCATCCCCAGGGCTAGATTTACAAGCATGTCCTACCATACATGGATTCATATGAATCTTAAGTGAAAAATTGTGACTAAGGTTCTGGGAAGACCCTAAAGCAATACACAAAGGTGAGTGAGTGGGTATTGCAGTGAGGCCTGTATTAGCTAAAAGATGGTACCAGGATTCCCACATAAGTAAGCAAACTGCAGACATCACCTTATTCTTGTCCTTTGTCCTACCTGGGAGAGGGGATTGACAGATACCAAGCCAGGTTCCATGGGCAGCTAGCAAAACTTCTTGATACAACCTTGAACTATCCCACACCAGCTCTGCATAAATAGAACATGCATTTAAATCCCTGCTTAGTACTGTGGGGGGGGGGGGTGTGAAACAGCCATGCGCTCCAGGAGTTCACAGGCTAGTTGGGTCATCCGGGCTCATATATTACAAAGGAAACAAAGGGCAGAAGATGTAGTCCAATTGGTAGAGTGCAAGAACAAAGCCCTAAGTTCGATCCCCAGCATCACATAACCAGGTATGGTGGTGTCCATATGTAATCCTAGCACTTTGGAGGTAGAAGCTTTATGTGATAACTGGATAACTGGGGGATTGAACCCAGAACAGCAGGTTTTGCAAGCAAGTACCTTTAACCACTGAGCAATCTCCTCAGCCCTGAAATGTTCTTTTTTATTTTTTTAAAATATTTTATTTATTCATTTTTAAGCAGAGAGATAGATAGAGAGAGAGAGAGAGAGAGAGAGAGAGAGAGAGAGAGAGAGAGAACACCAGGGCTGCCACCTTGTGGGTCTGACATATGTGGGTCCTGGGGAATTGAACCAGGGGCCTTAGGCACTGGAGGCAAGTGCCTTAACCGCTGAGCCATCTCTCCAGCCCTGAAATGTTCTTAATACTACTGAATTCTATACTTAACTGTTAATATGGTAATACATATATGTTGGAGGTTGGGGTGGGGGTGGGAATAGGTTGCTTAGATCTCAGAAGTATGAGCTACATAGATCTGTGGGAGAAATCAGGGGAGAAATAGGGTTAGGTTACCAATGGATGGCCCTGATCAGCTGACCACAAGTTATTTAAAATAGCTATACAACTTGAGAAGTAAAATAAAAAGGTACATGGAGTATAGCAGACAGACTCAAGTAGTCTCTGAATACAGTTGCTCAGAGGAAACCAGTGGGTTGGTTATTTTCCCCTGTCATTTCCTCATACCACCAGGGAAAACAAGAATAGAGAATTCCAGCAATGAACATGGTCAAGAATATGGTTAGTAACCACTGGGGAGGAAGGCGCAAGGTAGAGGCCAATTTGAAATCCTCTCCAGCCTGGTCACTCCAGAGTCATGGGCTGGGTGGGCCAAGGTAAAGCATGGCTCCCTTCATCTGTGTGTCCCCCACCCCCGTGTCTCCCGCAGCAGGCCCTAGTTGGCACCATGGCTTCTGCCGAGCCCCTGACCGCGCTGTCCCGATGGTACCTGTATGCCATCCACGGCTACTTCTGCGAAGTGATGTTCACAGCGGCCTGGGAGTTCGTGGTGAATTTTAACTGGAAGTTCCCGGGGGTAACGAGCGTGTGGGCGCTGTTCATCTACGGCACCTCCATCCTGATCGTGGAGCGCATGTACCTGCGCCTGCGTGGCCGCTGCCCACTGCTGCTGCGCTGCCTCATCTACACGCTCTGGACCTACCTGTGGGAGTTCACCACGGGCTTCATCCTGCGCCAGTTCAACGCCTGCCCCTGGGACTACTCTCAGTTCGACTTTGACTTCATGGGCCTCATCACCCTGGAGTACGCTGTGCCCTGGTTCTGCGGGGCCCTCATCATGGAGCAGTTCATCATCCGCAATACCCTCCGCCTGCGCTTTGACAAGGATGCTGAGCCCGGGGAGCCTAGCAGCCCCCCAGCCCTGGCCAATGGCCACGTCAAGACCGACTGAATCAGGGGACTGATGGGAGGGCCTGGGGGTCTCTCACTGAAGTGGTGGACCAAGGGACCAAGCTGGCGGGGTTGCCCCTTCTGCTCAGCTCAAGCCTTGCCCCCAGCTGGGCCCAGTCGGGCACATACAGCCCTATAGGGTCAGAGGTGGGATGGTGTTGGAGGGCTGGGCATCCAAGCAACAGGACATTGAGAATCGCCCATGGACTACAGCCCAGCCCAGGGGCTGGTGGCAAGAGACTTGCACGCACATGGGCTGGATAATGAATGGACTACATGGATGACTTTGGAAGTGGGTGGCTGTCCTGGCTAAGGAACATGGATTCTAGAGCTACAGGTGGGGGGCAGGCTGAGGAGGCGTTGAATGCTGTTGGGGCCACCTCCATGCCTGCCCCGGCTTTAGCTGGTTCCATTAGGCAATATTCAGGTGCTTGCTTGCAACCAATACCTCCCCAGGGGCCTCTGAGCTGTAGCCCAAGAGAAACCCAGCAGCCAGCAGGTTGCTTGGCGGCAGTGCTGGTGTTCAAGGGCTGGGAGACCTTCCCCTGGCTCCTGTCCTCTCCCCCAGGGCCCCATGCTGCTCCCTTGGCCTTCTGGGGGGGGCCCCATGGTGCTGGATTCCCACCAACCTTGGGCTTTTGGAGGTTTCAATCCCCGTGTGTTCGGTGGTGTTTCCCCTTTTATGTTCAAGACCTTTACCACTAGCAGGCAACCTTTTTCTCTGTCGGTCACCACACCTGTCCACATCCCCAGCCATAACCAGTACAGTAGCGACAGAGGCACAGCCCTGAAACAGACCCATCTCCTGCCTGATGACTGGAGGGACTGATTCCCCTGTCCAGGTATGGGGGTTTGGTTGCCTTCCCCCAGGGGCCCTGCTAATCATGAACAGTGTCCCCAGTGCACAGCTAGGCCCAAAGAGGTCCTATGGAAAAGGTTGAGCTCTAGGCCCAACTTGCCCTAGCTTGTTTTATTCAAGGTACTATGGCTTCCTAGGGGATGGGGGAGCAGGTATCCAATGTTGGAAACTCATGGAGAATGAGGACCACAGAAGACTCTTTAGAGCCCCTTTTCTGGGAAGGAATGAGTTCTGGTTCTACTGTGGACCCAGCTCTGTCTAAACCTTAGGGCTGCCCCTCATGCATCCTCTCCCAGCAAGGCTTTAAGCTTATTCCTCAAACAGTAATGATCCTACCACACTCATAGGCATTGTCATCTTGGTTGTCTATAGCTTTCTTCCATGACAGGTCCATTGCTGGCAGTGGACAGGTAGTCTTTCTTCCAGGCCCCTTCTGGCATCCCCAAATCTTTCAGAGGTTGAGCATATCAAAGAGATATCATCTTGTGGGATATAGTTTAAGCCACACTGGGACTCTGAGATGGAAATTACCCTCCCTCTTCTTCTGCACCATTCAAAAAGTGACGGTGACAGAACCATTCTGGGGTCACCTCTCCTGTGGGCTGTCCACTTGGACCATGCAGACAGTACTAGCCAAGGCAGGCAGTAGGGCTGTCCTGGGCTGGGAGAAAGGCTTGGAGACTCAACCTCTGGTGACAGTCCTCCACCTCCCCACCTTGCAATTGGTTCTGACTGGGGCAGGATTCAAGACATTTCCCAGCATGTTGGCTGGGCAGGCTCCTCAGATCATCAAACTACTTTCTATGGAGAACTGCCTTTGTTTTTTGCTGTAGCCCCAATTCCAGGGATTCCAGTGGGAATGAGCTGCTTTCCATCTACAGGTAGAGAGGGTTATTGTTCCTGCCTTCTTCCAGTTAATCACCTGCACCCTTACACCCGTCCAGATCACCCACTTTTACAACTGAATCCAGTGGCCAGCTTGCTGAGGTCTCCCTGTTCAGGTAATTCTCAGAACAACCCTTGAGTGGCCCCAGGTCTCACACTCTAGGTGCTGACTTTTGAGTATCTCATGGCATCCTTTTCTCTCAAGAAACCCCACATGCAGGAGGGGTCCCTGGAATGAACCTGCATGTTTGGCAACACTCAGCCTTATGGTTCTGCTTTATGGAGGTACCAAGTTGCTCCTATGGCTCCATAGAGGGCCGAGGGAGGTTAACAACTTGGCTTCCCACAGGCCCTGCAGGTTCAGATCTCACCAGGGGCAGCCTAGACTTCAACTTTTGCTTTATTGGGTATCTTTAGGGTCTCAATCCTTTAATACTCAGGGCACAAAGTTTAGGGGTAGTTCAAGCCCTGCCAAGCAATGGGGAGTTGTCTGTCCTTTGTGACCTGGGCTGATCTGCTGGCCAAGGCAGCCTTGTCTGAGTACCAGACAGCCAGTGCTGCCCTGCATGGTTGAGCTGCTAGGCTTTCTGTTCCCTGTCCCCTCCTCCATACCAGTGAGTCACAATGGCCTATGCTTATTCACAGCAATAACACATAGGGACTGCCCGTAAATACCTTTTGTTCTGGTCCCAAACTCCGCATGGGTCTCTTGGGAGGCTGCTGAGTGGGTCAGTTCACTTGAGAACCTGTGTTTTTGAAGCTTTGGGCTGGACAGACACAGAAGTGTCACTGTAGGAAGCTGGTGAGTCCAGCCCTGAGTTATGGTAAGGCAGGGAGAGTGCCTAGCCTGAAGCCACTCAGACCTGGAGGAGCTGCAGGCCCCAGTTTTGCAAAGGGGCCTTTGAAGTGGGTGGGACTGTCTTCCAGCTGGGCAGCTCTTGAGAAAGGCATATGACTGATTTATGTACCCATTGCCTGCTATGTCTCTTTTCGTCTCTGTCTCTTCCTTTTCATATCTGTGCACATAAAATATACTGGTGTTTGTGTTCCAGCTGGCTCTGACCCATGTCTTCAACTTTGAAGCCTTTTCCCCAGGGAGTACTGGAGGTCATGCCCTGTATCACATCTTCCTGTGGGAGTGACACTCACTGCCCTCACCCCTCCCTCTGAGTACACCCTGCTTTACCTGGTCTAGCCCCTGGGGTGTGGATTCTGGACCTAGGCCTTTGTCTCAGTGCCAGCAGCATGCAGGCTGATTATATCTGCCCGTAAGATGAGCTCTACACTGGTATGACCTGGGATGTTCTATGGGAAAGGAAGAAGACTGAAGGTACCACAGAGGGGCAAAGGACCAGAACCCCTCTGTACCACACTGAAAGTCACACTTTGAAAAACAGATCTGCACTCCTGTCTGGTAACCACTTCCCCTGAGCCACACCTTTGGGGAAATTACACGCTTCTCTGCATTGTGCTCCTCTGCCCCAACACCTCACCACCCCCCAACACTTTCTTACTTCCAGGAAGCGGATGGAGAAGTTGTTCAGTCTGTTCAGCTAAATTCAAATAGCCTGGACCCTCTACCACAGATGGTTCTAGAACATGGCACTGTGTTTTCTAAGTTCCTGGGAAGGTCCTTTGCTCCTCCTCCCAAGCACATCCATTCATCCATTCACTTGAAAATGTTCATTTCTTTGAAAGCTTTTCCCCTTGTAAAATGAGCTAGCATAAAGCATGCTAACAGCCATTTATGTGTTAGCATAAGGTGGCTTTCTCAGAGTAAGAGTTTATAGAAAGAGGCAAACACAAGATAAAATAAAACAGTCTGCAGAGCATCAGAGAAGAGGCAAGGCTCAGACTTTGGGGACCCAAGACACTTAACTAGCTAGCCAACAGGTGCCTTCCTTTCTTAACACTTTACTACCTTCCCCTCCTTCACCCAATCCAAAGGGCCATTCTTAGGCCACAGCATTAATAGAAATGTGCCAGGAGATCCAGTGCCAAGGACTTGTACCTTCTGAAATCTTCTGAGCCTTTGCAAAAACCTAATGCTTAAAAGCAGTGAAGAAATGACTAGAAATGACTTATCTTCCTGGGGTAGAGATCTCAGAGCATGCATTTCCCACACTGTATACCCTGATCCAAACAAGGGATGGGTGGACTGGCCTTCATTTGCTGGGCAGGGATACAGGTACAGGAAGAGACCTGCTGGCCAAAGGCTAGAGGAACTGGGTCTCAACTGCAAGTACTGGCCTCAGACTCCTGGACCCAAGCACTGCCCTTGCCTCAGCTTTCTGGGTAATTGAACTCCAGGCACGCAGCAGGGCGCCCAGCTTTGCAAATCTTATTACAAGCAGAAGGCCTTTGAAAGGATTTGTGATGAGTCCCTTTGTACTTGATGACTTTCTGGATGCCTGTAGAGTCTAGCTCATAAGAATGCTATTTTCAAAGTTAAAATGTTTAGGAGTGGTAGGGCAGAGGGAGCAGGGGAGTATAAAGTAGGCAGTATGGAATGCCATCTTAGCCAAGACCTAAGGCAACTGACACAAAGATCCCTCCTAGTGGAGGAGGGTTATGAAATTTTGACCTCTGAACATTTGAGGTTTGGCCCTGACACCTTCTCTGCCCCTCCCACACAGTTTTATTTTTGTCTTGGGTGTTTCTCCTTGATCCTATTTCTAACTTATGATGAGACCTGGGCTTCTGGATGTAGGTCCTCTCAGAAGGTTTGAAACTACAAGATGAAACTTCCTCATAACAAGACAAGCCCTTCCATAAACTCAAACCAACCTGAGAACTCACCTTCTTAGCTCCACCAACTCCATATTGACCAAATCCAGTGAACCAGGAACCAAGCTGGTAACACCAACAGCTAACCAGGGAGAAAGATGCTGAAGGGAAATCCTCACACTTAGACCATTGCACGGCTGACTGCTTCTGCAATGGAGGAGCCTGACCCGTCTGCAGGGAAAGGTAAGGGCAGAGGCTCAGGAGATACACAACACTGTCCTGAGAGCCATTCCTGATACTTTAAGAAGCAAGCTGAATTCTCACCATCTGGAAATGCCTGAGCAGGTGTCTAGCTGGGCTGATACAGAATAAGGGCAGTACATAGTGGGTGCTTTGGAGTCCTATTTATAAATGTATCCCCTTTTTGCTGTTTTTTTATTTTGTTTTGTTTTGTTTTTACAAAAACCAAGGTCTCACTCTGTAGCTCAGACTGGTCTCAAATTTAGAGCAATTCTCCTGCCTCAGCCTCACAAGTGCTGTGATTGCAGGCAGGAGTCACCACACCTGGCTGATAAATGAAGTCTTGCAGGTTGTAGCCCCAGCATGCCCACTCCGAAAGTTAGTTGCATACTCCAGAGCATCACAGGCTCCTTTTGGGACCTGATGCCATGAATCCTGTTTAGACAACTATCCTGGCCATATCTGTGCCTACTATTATGAAGCAACTGGCTGTCCTCTTTCTTTCTAATATGTTAGTCCCTGAAGAACCTTGCCAGCCTCCTCTCAGAGCCTTCCAGCCTTAGCTGAAGACCCAGCCCCATTGAATTGTCCATTGGTTCATTCTGCTGGTGCCTTTTCTTGGTCTGAGCAAGGTGGCCTTTTAGAGCTAAACAGTATAGAGAAGAAAGAGTCCCTGAGTGTCTAATATAGCTCTTTGCCTCTGCTATGATCACACCTCTGAGCAGGAAGGAAGTTTTCTGGTTTATAAAGATTCACCAGATGGTGGAGAGAATGTCTATTTTGGCTCATGGTTTTGGAGGTTTCTATCCATGAACAAAGATCCCTTGCTTCGGACCTATGACAGCACAGGCCATCATGATGGGAGCACATGGCACTTCATGGACAGGTACAAAAAAAAGAAGAGAGACCCATGTTCTGATATTCCCTTCGGGAGTACATCGTCATATGACAGAAGACTTCCAACTAGACTTTACTTATTAAAGGTCCACATTTCCCAAAAGCACCACAGGTTGCTGACCAGGCTTTTAATTCATGGGCCTGTGAGGGACACTTATCCAAGCCATAGTAGACTTCTAAGGAAGAAATGTGGCCTCACCTAGGCCCTTCCAGGAATCCATTCTGAGGAGTAGGATAAAGATTCTGCTGAGACAGCTCTCTTTTGAGGGAGAGGTGGTTTTTGTTGTTGTTGTTGTTGTTGTTTGTTTGTTTGTTTTTTTGTGCGGGGAGAGGTGATTATGCCAATGGCAGAGTATGACCTGCCCATAGAGAGGCTTCAGATCCAAGGAGCAAAGCATATGTTTTCAGGGGAGGGGGAAAGCACACCATGTGACCTGGCCCATGTGATAGGAACACAGGATAGGGGTGGAGGATGAGTCAGGAAGGCACCAGATAGGACCCAAGGCTATAACTCAAGTGGCCTTGGGGTCTCTAGCAACAAGAGGCTGGTCTTGCTCTCCTGTTTGGCTTGGGGCCCTGGGCAGCATCTGGCCTCTTAAAGTGATTCTGTCTATTCTAACAGGGACCAAGTAAGCAAAGGCTTCAGCAGAGCCTGGACTTCCTCATACCCTTATACTTGTCTTCCCAAAGGCCAGGAGTCAGGAATTGAGGTCAGCAGGCCTCTTTGGCTTCCTCTAACCTGATGAAAATGCACTCCTGTGCTGGGAAAGAAAGCACCTTGGGTGCTGAGGGGCTACAGACCTATAAATATACCTGTTCCACTTCATACATTTGAACTTTTATGTGGCCAGCCACTGATACTCCCCTGAAGTCATCTGGGAGCTCAAGTCCTATCTCCTGTGCAGACCCTTAAAGTGTCTGTGATCTTGGTAATGTTAGGACATTCCAGAGTAGGACTGGGGTAGCAGCACTTACATTGAACCAGACAGACTATAGTTCTAACCCTACTTACTCAGCCACTTACTATCTATGACATATTCAATAGATTTGGTTCAGATTTAGTCAGTTTAGTTTGCTTTACCTGGTAACACATTCTGGCCTTGTCCCAGGTTGAGTACAAGAGTAACCAAAGTGAAGGTTTACATCAGCCAGAGAGAGCATTAGGTCCCCAGAGTAGCATCACAAACCCTTTAAAATGGGATGTGAGACATCCTTATTAAATGACTTGTGGGTGAGTTCTTTGGGGGATTTTTCACTGGCCCACCACTTTGTCAGCTGTGGAGTGACCAGCCATCCTTGACTATGCTTGAAGCTAGGGGGTTTCCTAGGACATGCAACCTTTTTATGCCCAGACTGGGCATTGCAATACACTTAGTTCCTACTTTGCTGAATGACCCCTCTCCCATTGGACATGGTCTTAGTGGGTCCTCTCCCCAGGCCAACAACAGATTCCTGACCTGAACCAGTTCAATCAGCCTCTTCCTCCTTCAGTTGAACTTCAACACGAAGCCTAAGCAGGCTGTCCAATAATTCCTGCTACCTGGGTTCTTGAAGATGATTGGGTTCATGTTGTTTTCTTACACTGTTTTTCAGCCTTTCCTTTGACTCTGTGAAGTGGCCTTCATGGGTTCCAGTGAATTCCCTTTGGGTATATGTTAACTGATTCTCTTGTCTGCTACCAGCCTGTCTCCCCACTCTGTGTAGCACTGAAAACTTTGTATATGTTAATTGTCAATATCCCCATGGCATAACACTTCTTTCCAAATATCTGCCCATCTGCTAAAGGTGATTACACCTTTAGCCCTCAAATTCTCTTTCCACCTTCAGGAGCTCATGCCTTGAGCTGGAATCGCCCATCTAATGGCTACGACTCCTCCAGGAGAGCTGGCCTGTCACAGCCTGTGCTCAGCTGCTCAGCATTCTGAGCTCTACCTGTTCCTGAGCTCTGTTCCTGGCTGACTCAGCTGAAAGCTGAAGGCAACTGCAACACAGGAGGGTCTCAAATAAAGTCCTTGCCTTTGTAAACTGTTAAAACATCCTGGCCTTTCAAACTTTGTATATATCCCGGGATGAAGACCTGATCCAACTGGATCAATTTCGTTGCTGTCCTTTAGTGCGGTAGGATATCTAGGAACACTTTAGAGGCAGACAGTCAAGGTAGGCTAGTACTCCAGTACCTCCCACCTTTTCTGCTGGTGGGTCCTGCAAAGGTCTGGACCTGCTGAGCAGAAGCCAAGGTTAAGGCAGGAGGCAGAAGCTTGTCTGGACCTCTTCAACACTGAAAGGCCAAGTGAAAACAAAATGACATTGGAGGCTGTTTTGCTGACTTTCACTCAATCTGTTCCCGCAGGATCTCAGGCCTGCTGACCAGCAGGACCAGATGGCACCTTCTGCAAGAATTGCAAAAGAAAGCTATGACTCATTGCATCTGCCTCCATGTGGGCCCTGAGCCTGCTCAGAAACAACTCTTCTTCTGACTGACCTATCTGTATATCCCTTCTAGTTGCGTGTCCGTTCTCCCTTCCTCTAACTCTGCTAAAGGCACCTTGCATTGCATCCCTGAAGATGACGGCTGACTTTGTTGTCCAGGAGGAGGGAGGTTGAGAGGAAGGAAATCGGAAGAACCAGGCAATGGAAGAAGCCAGATCGTTCCATATTCCTAAGTGTTTGCAACTGTGTCCTCTGCCAGTCTTTGCCATCTGTATACACTCCGTGGACTCCCAAGAACTTCCCGATTACCCACCCAAAGACGTGGGCATCCCAGGCTTTGGAATCATTAAACCTGAGTTTGAATCCCAGATCCTCAACACTGGGCATACTAGAGAACCTGTCTAATCCTCTGTAAATGGAATTAATAATAGTCTGATTGTCAACTGCCCAGCATGTCACCAATGTTTGAAAGGAGGAGAAAATTCTCCTTTTGTCATTTCAGAGCTGAGTTGGGTGGCTCATGCCTATAATTCTAGCTACTTGGGAAACTGAGGTAGGATCATAGGATCAAGGCCAACCTAGGCCATATACAAACTTCTACCTTTAAAAGAAAACCTTCATTAGTTTTACAAGTCGAATGCAAGCAGGTAGTGTGCTAGCAAGCGTTTCTGCTTCTACCTGGTGTGATCATACAGCCAAAATTATGGGCACTAGAATATTCCTGATCTGGCCCAGACCACTTATTGTTTAATAAGAAGGCAAACTGAAGGTGCACACCTTTAAACCTGGCTCTCAGGAGGCTGAGGTAGGAGATGGCTGTGAGTTCAAGGCAAATCTGGGGCTAGAGTAGGTTCTAGGTCAGCCTG
>PVHP010048553.1:0-12504 GCA_004024765.1 Zapus hudsonius
AAAAGACAATCTTCTCTTACTTGCCCTTTCAGAGGTTAGGAAAGCATTGTCAATGCAAAACATACTTGGGTGAAACTAAATCAACATGTCAAACAATGAACTATTTTTTGAATAGCTGATGTCATGGTTTGATCCAGGTGTCCCCCAAAACAAATGAATGTGTTCTGATTGGTCGATCCTCAGTTGATGGCAGTTTGGGTTTTACAACCTTGCTGGAGCTGTGTTGTTGGGGGCAGGCTTATGGGGTTATAAGCCAGCTTCCCCTTGCCAGTGTTTGGCACAACTTCCTGCCGCTGTTTGCAGTGCTGTGGCGGAAGTGATGTCCACCCTCTCCTCATGCCATCATTTTTCCTGCCAGGATGGAGTTTCCCCTCGGGTTCGTAAGCCTAATAAACCCTTTCCTCCACAAGCCGCTTTGTTTGGGTTCTTTCTGCGCAGCAACAGAGAAAGCTGATTGCAACAGTTGATACAAGCATCTTATATCTAAAAAGTGAAAAAGGATATAAAGTGAAAAAATATTTCTCTTTCTTGTTGCCATTTTCAGCTGTCCTCCCTGAGGAAACACTATCACCAGTTTCTTGCCTTTTTTGAAAATTTATTAATAGACACAGTCTTGTGTTGGCACCTCCATTTCCCTCCTACCTGGCCCCAACTCACTGAGGGCCCTCCTCAGTGGGATTGCTGGAATGGTCCAAGGTATGAGGGTTATGAATTGTATGAGCTGTAGCCAATTTCTCTCTCTCTCTCTCTCTCTCTCTCTCTCTCTCTCTCTCTCTCTGTCGCTGGCTCTGTGGTATTGTTGTTGAGGGGGGAAATGTCTCTGGATATTTTCCTCCCCCATGGCTCTTACAATCTTTCTGTCACCTCTTCCACAAAGTTCCCAGAGTCATGGTGGGTGAGTTTTGAGATCTTGAGTCTTTGGATTTCTGCTTTGGACTATTTTGGGTATCCTTGGTGTCTGTCTCCATTATCCTTTCCTAAGTTATCTTACTTGCTGTGAAGGTAGCTCTTGCTCATCTCACAGCTTCCTTAAAGGTTTTGTTAGAGCTCTAGACAACCACAGCATGGGTCCCTGGCATGGATATGGGCTGGAATCCCAAACCTTATCCTTGTGGGTCCTGGTGAGGCTGCCAGTCTACCATCTTGACCCAGAAACCTACTGCCTCTTTCCAGAGATATTTAGTATGCAAAAAGGCTAATAGATGGATCAATGTTTTGTGAAAGCATCTCTATTCCAGGTACTATGTTGGGGCTTCTCCTGTAGATGCTGAATGTTAGGTCCCCAGCTGGAAGCAATTTGGGAATTGGAGCCTTGTTGGAGGTGTGTTGTTGGGGGTGGGTTTATAATAACCAGCTTCCCCTTGCCAGTATTGGGGGCTCACTCTCATGCTGTGTTGTTGTTCCACCTGCTGTGGCAGAGGTGATGTCCAGCCTATGCTCATGCCATCCTTTCCTCCCATCAGTCACTTGTGGTCAGGTGCTTTGTACCAGCAACGAGGTGTGCAATAAAAATAAAAGTGTGCAATAAAATTGGTACCAGTTGAGCCGGTTCATTGCTGTTGAAAACCTTTGTGGCTTTTGGCCTTTTGGAACTGATTTGCAGGAGAAATGTGGAAGAATTTGAAACCCTGGCCTAAGAGGTGCCCTGCAGTGTTTTAAGTACAGCTTGATGGATTCTGGTCACAGCTGAAAGATCTGAATGCAGTAAGAACTATGTACAATGAGATTTTTCTTATGGGGGGAAATAAAGAACTTTGTTGGAGCTGGTCTAGAAAGTTTCTTTTTTTTTTTTTTAAATATTTTATTTATTTATTTGAGAGAGAGAGAGACAGACAGACAGACAGACAGACAGACAGACAGAGACAGAGAGAATGGGCACGACAGGGCCTCCAGACACTGCAAATGAACTCCAGACACATGCGCCCTGTTGTGCGGCTGGCTTTACATGGGCACTGGGGAATCGAACTCAGGTCCTTCTGCATTGCAGGCAAACGCCTTAACGGCTAAGCCATCTCTTCAGCCCGGTCTAGAAAGTTTCTGTAAGAGGCTTACTCTGTTCTGAGAATTCATGCAGGGTTATGTTTCATAGGAGTGGACAGGTGTGAGCAGGTAGACTGACACACGAGAAATGAAAAGCTGAAGATAGTGTGCATGCAGCTGAGTGTTTGAGAGATGACAACCATTGAGACTGAGCCAGCTAATCTGCTTTGGGACAGCAGGAAGAAAGTTGACTCTTGAAAGTAGAGGGCCTGAATGCTGAAGGAGTGTCCTGCTCATCAAAGTATAGCAAAGAAAGGTAAGTAAGGTTCATTGGATTGACAATGTGAGGCAGGGTGTTGGAAGTCCTTGCATGGAAGCCTGTTGGAGCCATGAGGATAAAGTGTGGGTTGCAATGGAAAGCCAGTGGAGAGGTCAGGACTGTGGGATGGCTACCCAGGAGAGCTGCAAGCACGGGATGGAGTTTTCCCTTAGCTAGGAGCAGCCCAGCTGTTGAGGCAGAATTCAAAACTCCAGAGACTGGTTAGAGATGTTGGATTTGGAGCTATGGAACTTGTTGATGTTTGCTCTGTTTGTTTTAGATCTTGTATTGGTTCAATCTTTCCTTGCTATGTCCAATGCCATCTTTTGCAGTGTGAATGTTTATTCTGTGCCAATATGGTTTTTTGTTTTGTTTTTACAGGCTAACAGTTTAGAGACCTTGGACTATGCTTGAACCATGTTGGCATTGATAAAAACTATCAGGAATTTTAAAGTTGGATTGCATTTTGTGTCATGATGGCTATCAGTTTATGGGGGCCAGAGCTAGAATGTGGTGGACTGGATTAGGTGTCCCTCATAAAATCATGTACTTTGAATGCCAGGTTTCCAACTGGTGGAAATTGGAGCATTGAAGACTTGATAGAGGAGGTGTGTTGTTGGGGGTGGGGTTATGGGTGTTATAGCCAGCTTCCCCTGGCCAGTGTTTGGCTTACTCCCATGCTGAGGTGCTCCACCTGCTGTGGTAGAGGGGATATTCAGCCTCTACTCATGCCCTTTTTCCTGCCATCATGGGGACTCCCCTCCAGACTATAAGCCAAAATAAACAACTTTGCTCCTATCAGCTGCTTTTGGTTGGGTGATTTGTACCAGCAACAAGAGAGTAACCGTAACAACATTGAAGTATTACACTGTAGTTTATTCATTTTATTCTTGTATTAATCAAGGTTCTTCAGAGAAGTAGAGCCAAGAGGACTTGTGTGGATGTGTGTGCCTAAAGAGATTTAAGGAATTGGTCCAAACTGTAAAGTGGACTGACAGGCTGGAGACCCAGGGTAGCACCATGGTTGAAGTTTAACTGAAGGCCTTGGCGAGAAGAAGCACTTCTTAGCCGGGTGGTGGCGTACGCCTTTAATCCCAGCACTCGGGAGGCAGAGGTAGGAGGATCGCCATGAGTTCAAGGCCACCCTGAGACTACATAGTGAATTCCAGGTCAGCCTGGGCTAGAGTGAGACCCTACTTCGAAAAACAAAACAAAACAAAATAAAAAAAGCACTTCTTGTTTAGAGGTCTGCTCTATTCAGGTTTTCTTTCTTTTTTAAAAAAATATTTTATTTATTCATTTTCAAGCAGATACATAGAGACAAAGACAGAGAGAGAGAGAGCGAGAGAGAGAGAGCACTTATGTGGCTTATGTGGGTACTGGGGAATTGAACCTGGGGCCTTAAGCACTGGAGGCAAGTGCCTTAACCACTGAGCCATCTCTCCAGCCCTATTCAGGTTTTCATCTGCTTGGATTGGAGGACAATCTGCTTTACTCAGTGTCTACTGGCTTAAATGGTAAAAAGGACCCCAAATCACCCCACAGTCTGTACTACATAGTGAGACCCTATCTAAAAAAGAAAAAGAAAAAATTAGTAAGGGGGCATTGAGAGGGCACGTTCTTACTGTGATAAAATAATGAAATAATAAAATAATATATAAATAAATAAAATAATAAAATAGCCACTGCAAACAAACTCCAAATGCATGTACCACCTTGAGCATCGGGCTTTACATGGGTACTGGGGAATAGAACCTGGAGTCCTTAGGCTTTGCAGGCAAGTGCCTTAACCGCTGAGCCATCTCTCCAGCCCCATTTGCTCTTTTTGTACCTGCTGAAATATCTTGTTCTGGTACCAAAATTAATTTTGGTAAATAGTACTGTATGATATATATCATGTGTATTTTTTATCATGTATATTTAATATCTAAAAATGATTCCATATTTAAAAATGATTAAATGTAGTACACATGACAAACATATTTATAATAAAAAAATGTACAAAGTTCACCCCATGATTAATCGACTGTCTTACTACACATTTCAATCTAGTTTCTCCAGAAGTTGGATCTGTGTATTGAAGGAGAACAGGAGAAAGCTAGCTTCTTTCAGGCAGTTTCAGTCAGGGTTGAGACCCATAGGGAACTAGGAGATACCACTTCACCTGCCATCTCTTCTGGCTCAAGAATGAAGACCCCTGGCAGAACTGGAACTCATGTCTAAGATTGATCTATAACGCCCCCTGCTGTCCTGTCTAGCTTGTAAGACCGACCCAGGTGTGGGCTGACTCTTAGGGGCCACCCTCCAAATTTACTAACCAATCAGGTTTTCCTTTGCCTACTTGAATCTGATACTATTAAGGTGGCAGCCCCATCTT
Organism: Zapus hudsonius; assembly: GCA_004024765.1. Taxonomy (NCBI): domain Eukaryota; kingdom Metazoa; phylum Chordata; class Mammalia; order Rodentia; family Dipodidae; genus Zapus; species Zapus hudsonius. Next base: position 4,677 of record PVHP010048553.1, read on the forward strand.
CCTTCTCTTGCCTCCTTTCCCTTTCAGAGATCAGCTCACATCTTTTGTGGCCTAGACCCCCTTGTGAGTTAGAGTCCATATCCCTACCCAGCACAGTGGCTGGATGGGGAGGGGAAAACAGCCCTATCTCTTAATCCTAGCCTCTAAGCTGTTCTCTGCTCTATAATTTATCCCATGGTCTCTCTGGGTCTACCGCTTTGCTCTTAGCTTCCCTCCACAGGGAAAGCACTGTGAATGCCAACATTCAGTTCTCCTAGGTTTTACTTTTCCTTGTGCTCATGGCTTTCCCACTGAAAGCCCGTTTCTTTTGGAGATGCCACATGCTTTAAAAGCCTCCATCTCTCTTTAAGAGCCTCTGTTTCTTTTAGCTTTCCATATGCTTTACTCCAGTTTTTCCTAAACTCCCATCTTCTTAAATATGTTCTCCACATGGAAACTTCCTTCTCAGATTCCAATTCCCCTTAAACAAACTCCACAATTTGTGATTTCTCCCCAAATAAACTCAATAATTCATTATTTGTCCTTCTTTATTATTCTTCACTAAAGATTAGCACAGAACCCAAACTTGGGGTTCATAAATCTGGGGGACCCATCCTGAACCCCCAAATCCCACATCAGCATCATATGCATAGGATATGACACTGATAAACTATATGACTTTTTTTTTTCAAGGTAGGGCCCCTAGGCCAGGCTGAACTGCAATTCATTATGTAGTCTCAGGCTGGCCTTGAACTCATGGTGATTCTCCCACCTCTGCCTCCCACGTGCTGTGATTGAAGGCGTGTTATCACTACAACCAGCAAACTATATGACCTAAGGATCATTTTGATATACTTGTAGTTAAACAAGTAGCAACTGCTAAACTGTTTCTCATTCTTGCTCCTTTTTCTGGAAAGGAATTATGTTGTTGTTATGCTGTCCTATTCTTCAATATATTGGTCATCTAAAAATCTCATGCTAATATTGCTCAAGATTTATAGATTCAATTCTTAATAAAACTACAATCAAAATGATACAGAAACCATAAGAAAATCCGAGCTTGTTTTCTTCCACTGTTGATACTTTGTGAGGTACCAGAAAAGGTTCATTTCTGTACATCTCTTTCCATAAATAATTTAAATCATTATCATTTATGAATGAAAATTTAGGACCTCAGAATCAGGGTGTGCTGGTGCATGCCTTTAATCCCAGCACTCGGGAGGCAGACGTAGTAGGATCACCTTAGTTCAAGGCCACCCTGAGACTAAATAGTGAATTCCAGGTCAGCCTGCGTTACCTCGAAAAAAAAAAAAGTTGCATTTTAGGGCTGGAGAGATGGGTAAGTGGTTAAGGCAGTTGCCTGCCTGCAATTCCTAACAATCTGAGTTTGATTCCCCAGTACCCACATAGAGCCAAATGCACAAAGTCCGTTTGCAGTGGCTGAAGGCTCTGTCATACCGATTCTGTCTCTCTTCTCTCTTTTTACAAATAAATAAAGTATTTTGAAAATGAAATAAATGCCAGTTCAGATAGCATGGATAAGACTCTCCTTTTAGGAAAAAATAAATAACATGTTTCATTTTAAATGAAAGAATTTAAAGAAGATATTTCTGGTCCATAGAAAAGTATTAATCTAAAGTCATGTTAATATTAAGTTAATGATAAACATGTTAATGGAATTTTCCTTGTCCTGAAATTAAAAGTTGATTTTTTTACTTAAAGAAGATATATTAAAGTGCCACATGTAAATATAATCTTTATATGGCAGTATCAATGCATGAATTTCTATTTTATTGAATACTAAACTATATAACTTGGTTAACCATAGGGAATTTAAATCACAGCACTTAAAAAATAAAAAAGGAGTCCTATAGTCTTAATTACAAAGCACTGTTCAATGGAAAATGTACTGCTCTGTTCACAGAAACAGATGGTATATGATAGCTGACCTTCTCAGAGAAAACAGAATGGAAAGGACGCAAACACAAAGAGAAACATTGGAATTTTAGAAATGCTCCAGGTAAATACATAATTCCTAGTTAAAAGCTCTCTTAAAACAGAGATGCCTCTCATCAGCTATTAGGCCTTGTCTAGGTAGAAAGATCTGCAGGTTAGGGTAAATTCATCTAAATAGTCTGTTTCTCATTCACATCTCTTGTGGAAACAAGGAGGGAGAGACACAAGGTCCTGAAACCTAGAACTTAGATTCTGGCTGAGTTCAACTGTGTAGCAAACACAACTCCCAAGGCTTCTATGTGTGATGCATGTGCATGGCTTATGCAATGGCTGGATTCACTGTTCCCCTCACTAGGAAAATGCCCATCCTCCCCTTGCTCTGATAGGAGGTGACATAGATAGAACCCCTCTCCCCCAAGGGAGCTGCATCAAATCAAGGCTTGCTGTGTGTGGTGGTCATGCCTTTAATCCCACTCTACAGTGAATTCCAGGTCAGCCTGGGCTAGAGTGAGACCTACCCTACCTCGAAAAACCAAAGGGGAGGGAAGCTTAATGATGTTGCACTTTCTTGGCCACTGTGATTGTTTCAATGAGTACAGATGTTTATTCCTACCAGAGTAGGTGCAAGTTGGGGCTAGGAGGAAGTGTACTCCCTTTCCTGTTTGCTAATTTATGAGGGTGCCTCTGTATCCATCAGAGGCCGTGTTTTCACTCTTATGTACACAGCTGACCCCAAACCACAAGGAAGCAGAAAGAGGAAGAAAGATAATATAAATTATATTCCATAATAATCAAGATAATTATTGATGGAAAAATGAGTGTTGGAAAGATGTGAAAAACTGGATTGTTTATATATAGTTGGTGTTTTAGTTAGCTTTAGTTGGCTTACAGACTTGAGGGGAAGCTCCATGATGGCAGGGAAAAGGAAGGCATGAGCAGAGGGTGAGCATCACCTCCTGGCCAACTCTCCTGGCAGTGGAGAGTGTGCCAAACACTAACGAGAAGCTGGCTATAACACCCATGAGCCCACTCCCAACAATACACACCTTCAAGAGGCTCCAATTCCCAAATTTCCATTAGCTGGTACCTAGAGTTTATGGGGACACCCAATTCAAACCACTACAGTTTGTGGGAATGTACAATGCTATAGCTGCTTTGAGGAACAATATGGCTATCTCTGTACAACAGCTGGGAAGTAGCCACAAGAGTGAGCTGAGCTGTGGCAGGGGCGGTGGGGTGGAGGGTTGGCCACCAATGCTCACCCCTAAGTGACACATCTCCTTCCAGCAAGGTGCCACTAGCTGATGATTGAGTATGAGGGTCAATTACAAGCACATAAAACTATAGGGGACACTTCACATTCAAACTACCTACATAATAAGGAAACCCAATGAGTAAATTTTAATTATGAAAAATACTGTGGGTTTTTCAAAATGATAGGGTCTCTCACTGTGTAGCCCAGGCTAGCCATCAGCTCACTATTCTCTTGCCTCGGCCTCCTGAGTGCTAGGATTAAACGTGTGCACACTCACACCAGGCTGGAAACAGATAATCCAATACATTGCCATGGAAGGACAATCTGGTATGTTTCTGAAATGCAATATATAAATGAATCAGAGATGGCTCTAATTAGATGACAGATTCAGTAATACCTTAAGTTTGGACCTGTCTTCCAGAACTGTGAGAAATAAATATCAATTGTTTAAAGCACTTAATCTATTTTATCGAGCTGGAATTGACACATTCCAACATGTCCCTGAGAATGCATTGTTTTGAGAAAAGAAGAGACATACGAGGAGACCACACAGGACACAAGGATCCAGAGGAGGCATGGTTGAAAGAGGGAACAAATAGCAAAGAAAGGAGGTGGAAGGATAGATGCATCCTACATTCCCAGCTTGCCTTCCCTATTAGACCCTGGATTCCACTTCTCTTTCTGTCCCTAGTCTCTTAGTCTCTGCCTCCCCATTTCATGCTTGTTGATCAATACACAGAAGTGAATGAGGCAAAAGGAAGTTTATAAAAATTGTGTCAAATTATATAGTTATTGTCAAAAAAAGAAAAGTAATAATCATTCTTGGTTCCAGAGAGAAATGTGTGAGGAAGATGACATAGGCTGGATTTCCAAGTTTTTAGTAAGATATTAGCAGGCAGGAGAATCACTAAGTATGTCCTAGGGAGCTGGGCATGGTGGTGCTGCAACTTACTGCTCATTTCCTTTTGTATTTTTTGTAGGAAACATTTCTGTCATTTGAAGTGTTGATAAAAGACACACAGAGAACGTGAAAGAAGAGTATATAAAGAGTTTATGTTGTTTGATAAAGTTTGAGAGATGTTGAAGCTGCTTTAACCTGTAACATCTCATGTTTATTTCCTATTTACAAAGACAATTTTCCTAACCAGGCATAGGAGCACATACCTGTAATCTCAGCACTCGGAGGTGGCAGCAGGAGGATCAGGAATTCAAAGTCATTCTCAGCTATATGGAGTTCAAGACCAGACTCAAAGTCCTGCTCAATGAGACTGCTCAAAAAAAAAAAAAAAATACTAATGATTGTTATTAGTTTTATTCTATGTAACTATTATACATTATATCAAGATCAGGATAATTAAGACATGATTAACTCCGCTGTTACCAGCAGCCTTTGTCTGGGTGTTTCCAGGTTCTCGATGTCTGCATTGAGATGCACACAGCAGTGCAGCAGCCAGGACCTTCATTGAGAGCCAGGTGATAGTAGAGATTTGATTCACTCCAATGTAACTTACAGTCCAGAATTAGGCATGCATGTTCATTTCTGGATCTCTTCAGTAGTCTTCATTCTAGATCTATTCCCCAATCTTTCCTTATTTCCTGGATACCGTTGAAGATTACAGGGGATCCTTTTTAGAATGCTTTGTTTTACGACATCCTATCAGGTGGCTGGATGCAAATTTTCCATGTGTTTCATTAATAGCCATTCACTTTGAACATTTGGCTAAAATAGTGTTTCAGGTTTCTCTATTATAAGGAAACACCATTTTCTTTTTAATTCATAAATATTTTACAAGGAAGTATTTTGAAACTATGTAAATATCTCATGTTTCATCAAACTTTACCATTTTAATTCATGGCTATCATTGAGGACTCATGCATCATATTTTTCCAATTTATTGTTATTTATTTTTATACTCAAATTATTCCAGATTTATCTGGAGGCATTTTCTTTTTGAGGTAGGGTCTCGCTCTAGTCCAGGATGACCTGGAATTCACTATGTAGTCTCAAGGTGGCCTTGAACTCACGGCAATCCTCCTACCTCTGCCTCCTGGGTGCTGGGATTAAAGGCGTGCGCCACCACGCCCGGTTTAGAGGCATTTCTTTAAGATTAACTTCTGTGTTCTTCTGACATGAGTCTTCCATTTTGGGATCAGTTCTCTACTTGCTGTCACAGTGAGATGCTCCAGGGCTCCCTCACTCTTCCTCTTCTCTTAGGAACAGCCACTTCACTGAGCTCTTGGTTACAACACCTATCCACTAGTGTGATGACCTGTCACAGGAAGCAAAAGAAATGCTAAAAATGAGTTTATGAAAGCTATGACACAGATGATTATTTGCTTTTTGAGTTTGAAGGAAGCAACATTCCGTGTTTGTAATCCAGAGCTACCAAGGTATCTATAGATATATAACTTTACCACATCTGGGAAGAAATGTGTACTTAATAATACTTCCTATAATAGTACACTTATATAGCCAGGGCCAATAACAGGTGAGAAAGCCAGTTAAAAACTGCTGGGTGGCAGGTCTGATTGCCAGTTCAGCAGTATGTGGGAGTGGACTTTGAACTGACAATCTGGGTTTATGTCTCAGTAAAATCATAGTACTATATCTTCATGCTCTGATTTATTGGCTATTTTCATTTTATATAATCTGCCTCATTATTTTCCAAAACTGATTTTGAATAATATATTAAATTTAGGCATACTTTTATGCCAAGAGCTATCAAAACATTCTATTAAAAAACTGTCATAAGAGAACTGGGGATACAGTTAAGAGAGAGAACACTTGCCTAATGTTGTAGTCGCATTCTAGTTGCTGCGCAAAAAGAACCCAAACAAAAGTGGCTTGTGGAGGAAAGTGTTTATTTGGCCTACAGACTCAAGGGGAGACTCCATCCTGGCAGGGAAAACGATGGCATGAGCAGAGGGGTGGACATCACCTCTGCCACAGCACTGGAAATAGCGGCAGGAAGGTGTGCCAAATACTGACAAGGGGAAGCTGGTTTATAATCCCCATAAGCCCGCCCCCAACAACACAGCTCTAGTGAGGTTCTAATTCCCGAACTGCCATCAGCCGAGGATCGATCACTGAGAACACATTCATTTGTTTGTGGGGGACACCTGGATCAAACCATGACACCTAGCATGCACAGGGCCCTAGGTGAATACCTGGAAAATAAGACATCTTCCATATAGGGTTCTAAGAATTTGAGTCACAGTGCTATTGAAAGTTCCCAGTTCAAGGTATCCCCCTGCTGCAAATCAATAGCATAATACATGTTAAAGAAAAATATGCATACATTAAAACATAAAGGATATAGCTGCATTGAATAAGGCAGACTTTTCAGTGAACAGAAACAGAAAAGGTAATGAAGACAGGGAGCCTGCTAGATGGAGCAGCAGTTAGAGGTCATTGGGAACACCTGTCCTTTTGGGAAGCAGAGAATGAAAGTGCCACAGATGAAATGGAGATCAGAGACAGGTTCACTGATTTAAGTAGGAGCTGGGGTGGAGATCCGTGCCCCACCCTTTTCTCAAGGAAGCCTAAAAACATTTTTTTTTTAAAATAGCTGCTGCTGCTCCCCTGGCACAAGAGCTTTATGGGAAGCTGCAAGCTCCTGGAGGCAGGACAACAGAACCACTGGCAGCCAATGTAGCACATAGTCCCACGGGGATGTGATAAATGGCTGGGCCACGTTCTTCTCACCTCCTTGTACTCATATCCTTTCCAATGTAACCTTTATTTTCCCCACAAAAATGTAATGGTCCACTTTTTCACCCAGTGACTTTGACTTCAGCTATGGGACATTGTCTCACCAACAGGATACTCACAGGTGATGAAAGTTATCAAATGGACTTTGCCCCCTGGTAGTTTTGTTACCACAATGAGGCTTTTCCCACTGGTAGCTGATGTCCTGGACTCCAGTATGAACATGTAAAGCCCTCCCTGAGCACTGACTTTGCTATTCCCCCAGCCCCACAACTGGTGGTGCCTGGTGTGGCATGCTCTCTAACAGCCTCCTGGTCATGTCTCTTCACCTGCCTTTCTCTACTGCTCCCTCCCTCTTCCTTGAGCTCTCACCTGGAAGCCTTTGCTCTGGCATATACTCCTCCAGTCTCTTCCCAGCAGGGTCCTTCTCATCACCAACATCCACAGCCTTAGAGAGGCAGGTCATGCTAGGCCTCCAGATGAACTTGTGGAGCAGAGCTGCTCTGGCTATAGGCCTGTGCAGGCCTGATACAGCCCTAGCTGCCCTGCAGATCTAAGAGAATTAAAAACTCATTACCAAAAGTGAAAGTATACAGGCCACTGAGGTTTTCTGATCATCACACATCAACAGCAAGATCAATTGACACAGAGATGAGCACCTGACAAGGGAAGCTGCTGTCAGCATAACAAAAGCATGGTGGTTGCTTGGGCAGCAGGTGGTGGACAGGCAGGAAACCATCACACAAGGAGGAAAAAAAGCAACCTGGATGTGTCAAACCTTTCCTGTGGCAACACAAGGAAGCAGGGCAGTTTTGATTGAAGTATTGATGGTATGGGCTGTTTTTGTTATAACACAGAATTGGGAGGGGAGCATCAAATTACAAACAGAATTAAGAAGTACAGAGATCAAATTTGCTTAGTTAACAACA
>PVHP010048554.1:0-12479 GCA_004024765.1 Zapus hudsonius
TCTCTCTCTCTCTCTCTCTCTCTCTCTCTCTCTCTCTCTCTCTCTCTCTCTCTCTCTCTCTCTCTCTGATTGCTTCTGTAAAAGGGAGCCAACCTTTTTTTCCTTAACTTCCCCTGGGTCTGTTGCTTCAATAAATACCTTCCTCCCCAAAATTGAGCCTGGTTTGGAGATTCATCCCAGCGACATGTGGCTGACTAAGACACTGCTTAAAACATCTTGGATGAGAGTGAATCAGATGTGAATTCTTGTCCCACTATAGAAGGTGAGGTAAAGCTGCCTTGGTAATAACCCTACTAATGTCCTAGCAGAAAAGGCAAAACAGAGATAAGCCAACTTTCCAAATCTTTTGATTAATTTTTATGATGACAGAAGAAAATGGGGGAAATCAGCACAATTTTGTTTCATATGCAATGTCATACATACAAAAATAAAATAAATTACTAGACACAGACATATGAAAGGATAAGATGATAAAATCTATAATTAGGAGAAAATGAAGTCAATTTAGCCATTTTTTGTTCAGATATTGAGACAATATGTATTGATATTAAGAACAACTATAATTGTTTACCTTAAAGGATTTAGAGAAAGATTGAACAAGAGATGGCAATGGAGAATTTGACCAAAAGTATATTTATAAAGAAAGGGAAATTGAGAAAGTAAAATACTCATGACTATAGAAAGGAAATAGTACTTTTTGACAACAGTTAGGATAAACTAGTCACAGGGGTAATTTAAAAATGCATACAAAACTGCCTCCCAACGAATCAAAGAGTAAAAATTAAAAAAAAAATAACAAGGAATGAAAGACATATGAGTACTCTGAAATGAGCTCATTTGCATACAATATGGCTTCAGCCTATGGGAAAACTAACACATTTCCTCCATAATTGCTGGCTTCATTGAACTCCTTTATGCTAGGATACCAGATAGATCTATGATAGATAGATAGATAGATAGATAGATAGATAGATAGATAGATAGATAGATAGAAAATAGATTATAAATAAAAATAGATGTGTTCAATACTGTATTTTCTAATTTGGAACCTAATTACATGGATACACTAAACTTACTGAATGTATATTTTAGTTAGGTATAAAGATATCCATGCACAATGACTTCCATGCATGTATAATCTACATTTAAAATTATTTTGACAAGATAAATCATGTGAATGTATATTGGATATCATGTAAAATTGTTACAATTGTATGCATTGATTAATAACATAATATTTTGATATTCATCATCTCAAACAATGATCATTTATTTTTCAAAAAGACATTCAAAATATTTTTTTTCCTTTTTCTTTCCTTTTTTTTTTTTTTCTTCACACAAAATTGTTAACTCTAATTACTCTCTAGGGAACAGTATACCAGAATTCATTTATCTTTTCTAGCTGTGTCCCCTTAATTGAGTTTTCCATGTTCTTCCTTCTAAGTCTTTCTCCTCCCCAGCCTCTGATAACCATTATGCTACGCATTACTTGTATAATTTCAGCTTTCTTCATCTCATAATAAAAGTGAAATCATATGTCTACTTTCATTTAACATAATGATCTTCAGTAAATCCATGTTGATGTGCAGAGTAGTGACAAGATTATGTTATTTGTGTTGAATATTATTCCATTGTATATATTTACTGTGGTTTATTATCCACACCTATGGTGATATATAGTTAGATTCTATATTCTTGGCTTTAATATCTACTTTTCAAATTATTTCCACCTAGTATACTCTAAGGGGTCAAAATTTCTCAGGTCCACTTTGGGAAAACTCATTTATTTTATTTCTTTAAGGTTAGCTCTCCAAAGGACATCATTGTCAATATAATTACTAATAATGCATAATTATATTAATATGTAATGCTATTCTTTATTTCTATATTTTTTATTCCTAGGATGGTAGAAATCCTACCTTCATATATTATTTTCCCTCTTATCTAAATTTTTTCATCTCTGTCCAAGTTCTCATATTAAGTAAAGACTGAGTTATCGAATAACAATCTCATACTTTCTGAAGCACTGACGATCTTGTGTAATAATGGAAAAAACTTTCCGGGAGATATAAAACCTAGTTTTTGTTTGTTTGCACAAATACTAATTCAGAAAGCCCAACTAATTCATTTTAAGCTGTTGAAGTTCTAAGATCAGCATTCCAACACAGTTCTCCAATTCTTTTCATTTTATCTTTCTTTAGATACAATGATCAAATTTAGCCTCTAAATTAATGATAAATAATGGTTAATGGGTATTGATATCTGGCTTATCTAGTGTTCACACTTTAAAGGAAGTATTTCCATGCTAGATTGGAGAAATCAATGGCATGGTGATTGTAGAAACTGACTGCAGCTAGAAAGATTTAATATCAAGAATCAGAACATTGATTTTATATATGTGTGTGTGTGTGTGTGTGTGTGTGTGTGTGCGTATTGCATACATGTGTATATATAAACTAGCATATATACTAATTTTGTCATACTTATCTCTAATACCATATATATGTGTACATGTGTATATATACATCTGCATAGATAGATAGATACTAATTTTGTCATATATTACAATATGTTTAGATTTATCACTAATAGCAACCAAGAGCTATTTAAAAATATGTTCCACAGTTCTTAAACATAAAAAAAAATTCTAGTAATAAATTAAATTCAAGAAATTCTAATTCTGTGTTGTACTAAGAAATCTGGCTTCAACAAACTCCAGAAAATTTTGCTAGGCTTCTATGGATAATTGAGATTTCCATATTTTTCTGGTAGATATTTAATTAGCCATTCAGTCTCAGACTTCTTTTAAGTTTGTTCTATCTTGCTATTAATGGGGTAGCAGAATTTTATCAATGTTAATCTTAGCTGATAACCCTTTTCATAAATTGAAATTTTATGCCAATTATACTGTTTTACAGTTTTTTTGTGATTTACCCATAAATGTACAATTTAATCTTATGAATACCAACCACTTGAAAACTTACTTGTGATCATTCTGTGTTCATGAATTTCCTATGAATTTTTTTTTGTTTCATCTCCTGCAATACACTACCAAGGTCATGGTAAAAACTACCAAGATATATACACATTAAAAGTGCTTGCAAGCCTACTTGGCAAGGTTCAATTTCCCAAGACCCATCTAAAGCCAGATATCAAAGCCAAATAAATGCATCTTGGGTTTGTTTGCACTGGTAAGGAACCTTGCAAGCTCATGCACACACACCCATGCTCACATATACACAGACATAAATGTATGAATGAATTAATTAAAATGATGCTTGATTCTCCATGTTGAATATAGAAATTTTCTCTCCTTTTCTTTGAGTATTTATTAGAGTCCATGTAGTTGGGAGTCTTCTCTCCTGTCTTTGATTATATATATATATATATATATATATATATATATATATATATATATATATATATATATATATATATATATATATATATATATATAATTGAATGGGCCAATATGACCCAGAAAAGTCTATATTACCTGAAACCATGTATTTGAAATTTAAACATCAAGGAAGATCACCCCTCTCACTCCCAGTGACTGTATTAACATGAGAACTGAACTTTAGTGGGTACCTTGACCAAAGTTACAAAAGTACTTGTTGCAGAAATAAGAAATGTTTGTTTTTCTGCTAACAGATATGGTCACTTCAATCAACTGTCTGGTGATCTAACAAACTGTATGTGAAAATAATGTTGTCCAAAGTACAACAAAGAGAGCTTAATAAAATAGGCACCACCTTCTGTATGCTGGTCTGTATTTTGGATGTGTCATATTTAATAATAGTCCTTTGGAGTTTAAGTTAGTGAGCCAATTACTTTTTACAAAAATCATGTACAGCATAGGGGTTTTAATTAAAATCCTTGACTTATGCACTAGGGTTCGGTATTTGCATTTTCTAAAAAAATATTGTTAGCAGATTCATTTTATTCCTATATTGATAAGATGGACATTACAAAGCTATCCTGATAGTTTCAGTGAAAATCAAATGAAAATAGGATTCAGTACTCTTTTTTTAAAATTTCTTAGCAACCCATTTTTTTTGAGGGGGGTTATTATATCTATTTCCAAAATGAGTTTTCTGGCCATTATATGCCACTATCATTGTTGCAATATACTGGGTCTTGTCTAAATGTTAAATTAACTTTAGCTATGAATATTTTACCTCTGACTTCTCTCTTAACTCATTCACCCAACACAACTGGTAGTTTCAGCAAAACTGTTTTGCTCCATTTCTTTTTCTTATCGTGCTCAATATCCATTCTTGTCTAAGATGTCATTGACAAGATTCAAAGGAAAGTGGTTTTCCTTCACAATTAGGCACCTTATTCCATCTAAAACCATCGGGTCTTCTGAGTGCTTTCTACATATCAGGTACCATCCTCCACAGCGAGGAAACCATATGAACTAGAATGAGTGTACTAAGAAGGGAGTCAGAAAGCTTACAGAGAAGTATTACTATTTCACAAGGAAGCTCAGCATTGAACTGTTCTGACAAAGGAACAACAGACGAAAGTGCCAGGCAAGGGAGCTGCTGGCAGGAGAATCAAAAGACTTTAATTCTGCTTGAAGACTCAGCCCTACCTAGGGGGTCTTGGAACCCCTTTGGAACAGGGGCATTGTACTTGGCTTTTATTCTGTTCAGATTCAAGCCTCCTCCACAAGGTTTAAAAGCTGTGTGGTAGTTTTCCTCGGGAGAAGAAAGTATTGAATCTTTTAGTATATTCTAACTTATTAGCAAAGAGAGTTTCTAGATCGTATGGGAAGATTCATGTGTGTACTTATTTATATACACATATATCATCTATATTTACATATTATCCATACTATACATTTATATTTATATAGCATTATGAGAGTGTGGGTATAAAAGCCCAAGGAAACAAGGTAGGGTGGATTATTAGTTTTGTTCTCCAAAATAATAATAATTATTATTTTCATAAATATATTACATTGTTAATGTGAAAAATAATTGTGTCATAATTTTAATTCTTAATTTCTAATATGGGAATGTCAATAGATATAAATCACATTTTTAAAAACAAATTTTAGTTCCTCATTTTATAAAATATCTAGTGAGATAATAAAACAAATATGTTTAAGAATTCCCATGGGAATGTCACTAACATTGCCCTCAGTCTGAAGGGAATGGATAAGATTGATGATCTGTCAGTCATTTCAAAGGGAAGGCCTTGGGGTTGGGCCTAGGTGCAGCCACAATTGTGCATCTGAGGTAGAAGGTGACTGTAGTGACTACAGCAAAGGAAATAGGGACAGGGACCAACACAAGCACCTCATCCGCAAATAATGTTGCAAAATCCCAAGACCATCCCTGTGAACTAACTCATCAGCACCAGTGTGGATGGAAGACTTCCATATACTTCATATCTTAAAGGAGTGGCATTTTAAGTACTTTCAGTAATGCAGCATTTTTAGATTAGTCCAGATCTCTAGAGATACTGCTGAGAATTTATGGTAAACATTCATAAATACTTATCACCTTGTATGTCTCAGATAGTATGCAGACTGTGCTAGGAGTAGGTAGTTTCTATGTCTACAAGGACTTATAAAGATTAAATTATGTACCAGAGATGTTAAAATGGATAGATAAGTGAGGGATGCAGGATCATAACTCCAACATTCCAATTCCAAAATCTTCCCCTCTCTTTCTTCTTCCTTCCCTTTCTTCCTTCCTTACCTTCTTTTCTGTCATAAATTCTCTCATATACAGACTTTGAAATAAGCATCCTCATTAGGCTTTGATAGCCTCAGAGCGTAGAAAAATTTTGACTATTCAGCAAAATTGTATTTGCAGGAGAGAAAACTGCACCTGTGAATTGACAAGGTTATTTTCTCTGGAGAATTCATTAAAAAGTTGAATGATCATAAAACATGAAGTATTTTCAATGCTACAGACTTAATTAGTAATACTGAGGAAAAAAGTGGCAAGACTAAGTGAAGAATGTCTCTGATCATCACAATATGGTGTTTCTTCCTCTAGACAGTTACCTGTATGTGTTGCTTCCTCTGGTTATGTTTCTTTCTTTAAATGTGTGTTATGGAATTGTAACCTGTAGAAATAGATAAGAGCTTAAAAAAGAGAAACTTAGCAGGAAGGATCAAACATAAAGTGAGATTCATTGGTTTTATTCTGAAAGGGACTGTTTATGAGCACTTAAATTGATTTAATTGCCAACCATCCAAACCAGCCCACAGACTTGACTACACCTCTCTCCTAATGTTCTTTTCCTCTCCTTCCAATTTTCTGCAACGAGGGTTTTTGTAGTCCTTCAATTTTTATTAAATATTTATTTTAAAGAAAACATCCATATTGTTTGTTTAGATGGGTTGTCCTAAAAAAATCCCATAGGCTACAGTGTTTTAAAAATACTCTGAAATGTATTTTCCCACAGGTCTGGGAATGCTCTGATCCGTGTTTCTTGTGGTCGGAGGCTTCTCTTTTCTTGCAGCTGGCTGCTCTTTTGCTATGTTATCACATGGTCTTTCCTGGCCTGAATTGTAATTACCACTTTTTATTAGGACAATAGTCAGATTGGATTAGGGTTTCCCTAAAGGCTAGATTTTAATGTATTTATCTCTTCAATGGCCATATAATATCCAGTCAAATGCTGGAATACCAGAGATTAGGCTTGACAGTATGACTTGTGGACAGATAGGATACTGTCTGTAGATTCTGACATTTCATAGCAATAGTAAAGGTTTATATAAAGTGCTATTGCATGGGGATCAGTTATAGATTAAGACCATCAAGAATGTATCAATGCAAATTCTGAAGTAGATATTTTCAGAATGTGTACTGAGTCTTCCACTGCGTACCATCTGAAAGAAAGAAGAAAAATATGTCTGTAAATATAACTCATGTTATAATAATCTTTAAAGCAAATTTTTGTGATCTGTCAGTCAAGGAGAACAGTGAAGGAGCAGAATTCCATGGTGCTGTTTTCCCAAATTGAGTGTGGGGCATGGTTCTAGAACCCATACAGAGATCACAAGCTCTATGTTCAAGACTTTTATATAATAGGGTACACTATTGGCACAAAATTAATTCAGATGCTCATAAACCAGATTGTGATGATTTCTAGCTCCTCATCCTAAGTAATTAATGTGTTAATAGGTTTTATGCTGTTATGTAGGGAATAATATGAAAATATACTTATCTGTTCAGTACAATAAAATATTTTTGATTAATGATTGGTTGAATACATAGATGCCTAACTCATGGATACAGCAGCCTGGCTACATTACACATGTATATTAAGACAGAAGTAAGTTTTAATGTGAAGTCAAATAGAGTAGAAATAAGTATGAAATTGTCCAAATGGACAATAAATATATACCAAATATTTCTTCCAACAGTTAAAGAATATATATTCTTCTCAGCAGCCCATGGAATCTTTGCTAAAATAGATATTATGCTAGGTCATAAAGCAACTGTTAACAAATATTTTTTTTAAAAAACTGATATAATACACCAGATCATTGTGGTATATAAATAAAAAATCAACAGGAAGAGAAGCCAGATCAATATACAGAGACTAACCCATACTGAACCCTTGGGAATGACCAGTGGATTATTGAAGAAGCCAGACAGGAAATTACAAAATAATTCTGAGAATCAAATTAAAATGAAAACATTAATTACTGGAGCTTTTAAAGGTACAGTTAAGACAATTCTAAGAGGAAAGGTTATAACTATGGCTGCTCACTTCTACTTTACTCAAAATCCATCAAAGTTCTGAGAATAAGTGAAGGTTGAGTGCTGGGTCCTAAATGAGCCAATTTTATCACACCCTGCATGGATCAAGAGACATTACAGAAGCTGGGGTGGAAAGATTGTGAGAACCAGAGGATGTTGGGGGATTTGGGATACTCTCTACCAGATGTGAAATGAGTGTTACCTTATGACTTCATATAGCTGCTGTTGCTACACCCATAAATTGGCTGAAAAATTTGCTAGTCAACATCTTGCCATCATAATGGAGGTGGGTAAAAATCAAAAGGAGATCAATCAAAGAGGAGAGGCAGAGGGGAGAAGGTATTGAGAGGGTAGTATGTTTATATAATCTTCATGTGTGAAAATTGTCAATAACCAACTTAAGAAAGAAATAATGATTTTGGGGAAAAAATCCAGGTTCAATCCATTCATTCTATCTTCCAGGGGGAAAAATCCACAGAGCTTCTTGCTAAATATTTTTGTTCTGAAATTCGTACATCCAAGCCTCCTCGGAATGACTTAGCAGGAACCAGGTTATTGTAAATTCTAATATGTTGTATTCACTGTAGCTTTCAAGTACCCCCAAATGAATTTTTTTCTCAGAGAAAGAGACTATATCATGTACGACTTCCCTGTTGTTCGGCCTTTAATCCATCTTAAGGTGGTTTAGGATGTATGAGGTTGTTGTTTGTGTCAATTTAGGATCAGGTGTTTTATATAAATAAATTAGTAGTGGTAACCTAGTGTTTGTGTTGATTTTCCTATTGCCTACTATTTGAAAGAAATAAGAGGAACATATGTCCCAAAGCTTATTGCTCAATATATTCACATAGTGAAGTTAAAATGTTTGGTTAGGAAATCAATATTGTTATACTAAGCATCAAGTATATAGTAAACCAGAAGAATTGTAACAAGCTGTGAACTTGCTTAAAATCAATGTGTATTCAAAGCAGAGAGTCACAAAATAGATAAAACTACAACTTTAAATGGTAACCTAGGGAGAGTTAACCAGCATTCTGGCTTCTGCCACTGTGGGAAGAATCAATGAAAGAACACAAACAAATAATAAAAGCAATACAATATTTGAGTTAGCGTTGAGATTCATCTGCACTAAATCTGAGGACAATGACTGTTATGTTGTATTGGCATCTGGATTAAGAATCCTCTGTGCCATGAACACAAACATCAAGCATAGGAAACACATGCGAATATAGATTTAGAACTTCACTTGGCAAGAGCAGCATAATTTAAACAAAAACTAGAAATATACTAGATACCATTATTTTATCTACAAATATTAGAAATAAGGCATATGAGAACATCCCACCCCCAAATTTAAGCTTCAAAATAAGCAATCCATGATGTGTAGAATAAATATACTACTTGCTTGAATTTTAGGCTCTAAACTAAGAGAGTTTAATTGAAAGGAATGGTTCCTACATTCCCTCTCTCCCTCCCTCCTTCTCTCTTCCTTTCTTCCTTCCTTCCTTCCTTTATTACTTTTTTGCTTGCTTTTTCTTCTTTCCTTTATTTCATTCCTTTCTTTTTTTTTCTTTTTTTTTTTAAGGTAGGGTGTCACGCTAGCCCAGGATGTAGTCTCAGGCTGGGCTCAAATTCAAAATGATCCTCCTATCTCTGCCTCCCAAATGCTGGGACTAAAGGCATGAATCACCAAGCCCAAATTTTTCTTCTTTCCTTTCTTCCTACCAGTCCATCATTTCAGTAGAAAACAATTGCTTTTATTGGAGATGTCACTGAGTGGTGCAACACTTGCCCAGCATTGGCAAGGCTCTCTGGGTTCAATTCCATTCACCACAATAAAAAGAGATATGAAAACAGCCTAAGTCAAACCCTATTCCCTGCTCAACTGCTCCTATCATAAAGCCTCATCTATGGTGAGTCCTCAGTGATGTTGCTTGATGAATCAACCAGTGCTTGCCAGTGGATGTTGGGTGCCCATATGTGTTAATAAGATCAAAACCATTTAGGAATCTATGCAATACATGTTTTTCAGCTAACTCCAGTACAATTTCCTCCTGTGACTGTCCATCTTATTTAACTTAATTGATTATAGCATTAGAAGATACACAGTGTTCTCATTTTTAGTCTTTGCAATGTACAGTAAGTAACTTTACTTGCAAGCTTCATGCCTCTAATTATGGTCACTCACTATAAAAGAGAAAACAGACACTTGAACCTCTCCAGTCATCACTGATACCTTTTTCCCCAAATTAAGCTAACTCTGCTCTCCTGCTGATATGCAAGCCATCCTTGTCGATGCTATTATTGTCAAATCAGTGATGGAATTTTTCCATAAAGTAATTGAACAAATACATAGAGCATAATGTGTCATTTGAAAACATGTATGCAATGTATAATGATCAGATGATGGCAACTGGTGAATTTACATGGAAGAGCACAGATGAGAATGGTGGATACTTTGTTCAGTGAGATAAATCAAGAAAAGAATAAAAAAATGCCAGATGTCGTCCCTTAAATTCAGAAGCTCAAATGTTGTTCTTAGAAATAGTCAAAAGTGAGGGCTGGAGAGATTACTCAGTGGTTAAGGCACTTGTCTGCAAAGCCTAATGACCCAGGTGTGATTCCCCAGTGCCCATGTAAAGCCAGATGCACAAAGTGGCACAAGCATCTGGAGTTCATTTGCAGTGGCTGGAGACCTTAGCATTTCCATCTCTCTCTCTCTCTCTCTCTCTCTCTCTCTCTCTCTCTCTCTCTCTCTCTCTCTCTCTCTCCTCTTGGAAATAAATAATTGAATAAAATAAAATATATAGTCAATATGATAGACACCATAGCCTGTGGAGACTGTGAAGGAGAAGGAGGGAGAGAGAAGATGGATTAATAGGTACAAGGGTATAGTTGGGTAAGAGTAATAACTCACAATATTCTATAGCATTGCAGAATAACTGGGATCCACAAAAAATAATTGCATGGTTCAGAATGGCATGCAACAGGGATTTTTAGTGTTCTTACTACAAAAATGATTAATGCCTGAGGTATGTGACAAACTTTTATTATGTATAGAAGATAAGATCAAATGATGTTGGATAAAATATGGATCTTGGGCTTAATAGTTTTCTCTGTGTTTTGGCATGTCCTGTAAGTTACAAAAGGTATTTATATTTTGCTGGTAGAAATTAATCCAAGAAAATGTATTTTGACCTGTGAAAGCTATATAGATTTGAAATTAGATTAGCCATAAATAAAGTTTATTGGTACATAGCCATATTTGTTTGATTTTACATTGTGATCAAGTTTGTGTCACAGTAGCATATTTGAGTCATGGCAACCAATATCCTATGCCCTACAAATAATAAAATATTTACTGTGATTAATAAATATTTATAGAAGAAATATGTGGACCCTCCAGATCATATATAATGCTATATAGGGGAGAGAAATATTATTAGAAAATAGACCCTAGTGAAGGTCAGGTTCCTTTATAGCTCCTGAAGATAAAACCTTATCAAAATCTTGGGACAGTCCGGGCCATGGTAATGATTAGGGAGAAACAAGAAGTAGTGACAGAAGTCTATTCAGGTGTCAAAGATAAAATCAGGTCTTTCAAATTTCCAAATGATTTTGGCTCTAGTTTGCTTCATACCTTCACTGTCATTCATATTCTTTATAAAGATGAAGATTAATTTTGGTATTTTGTACATTTAGAAGACAGAACATTCGTCAATGAAAAAGAAATAGAGTGCCAAAAACTCTCAGTACTCGATTTCCCAAAAATTCAATTTACCATTAGTTAACAGCACAGTCATTGGTGATATTCCTGCATTTCTGCCCTGTTTTCTTGCTTCTTTGTGGTATTGGGGATTGAAGCTAGGACCTCATCATAATTAGGTAAGAATTTGACCACAGAACTAGGTCCCTGAGTTTTATTTTACTTTTTATTTTCATCTAGGGACTCACTAATTTGTCCAGGAGGGCTTGAGTTTGTGATCATCCTCTGATAGCCTTCCCAGTAGTTGGGATCACAGGTCTGGGACACCAGTCCTGGTTGAGATATCCATATTGATTTTTTATTTTTAATCTCTAATGAATGCAAAACCCAGAGGAAACAAGAAAATTGTATTGAAATATATATTCTGCATTTTAGTTGTTCATTCTCAGTAAATAAAATCCCCACCCATGCTCATATAAGCAACCCTGATTTAATTCATTGGGTCATAGTTTTTTTTTAAATTTTTTTTTATTTATTCATTTTCTAGCAGAGAGATACAGAGAGTGAGAGAGAAAGAGAGAGAGCACCAGGGCCACCACCCTGTGGGTCTGGCCTATGTGGGTCCTGGGGAATTGAACCGGGGGCCTTAGGCACTGGAGGCAAGTGCCTTAACCGCAGAGCCATCTCTCCAGCCCATAGTTTTTTTTTTTTTTAATGACATGAAAGTATGAGAGAAATAGTTAAGAGAAAAGAAGAGGTTGAGTGAACAGAAGATAAGAGAGTAATGAAAGGGTAAATAGGATCCAAATACATTTTATACATGTTTGTACTTTGCAAAAAGAAAAAATATTTATAGAATTTTTCTTTTCTCAGTTCCAGAACAATTTTACTCTTTACAAGTATCTCAGTACCATACTATATATTTTAATGAAACAAAAAATAATTTAAGAAGAATGGTAAATAAGAGTTAACAGTGGATTAAATAACAATTTATATCCTTAAGTCCCACAATTTAGTCATGGATATCTTTAGAGAATCTT
>PVHP010048555.1:0-12481 GCA_004024765.1 Zapus hudsonius
TTCTACCGCAGCATACCAATCAGGGACAGGGGCCTATGAGGAGACTCTAAGACTAAATATTCACATACAGAGAAATCCAGATGGGAAAAGATCTAAGCCTGGCTGGGGGCAAAACACCCCAACAGGAAAGACCTCTGTTTAAGATCAAACCTGGTGATCTTTCCACTGGAAGCAAAGTGGGCTGAACAGCACTCCCCAGGGTGCCTGAGGCCCACTCCCCTACCTGGACATGGGCAGAAACCAAAAGAAAAAAAAAACACAGAAATCAAAGACGGAACTCCCCAACTCAGGGCCCCTAGTTCCATTATTGAACAGGAAAGTGACAAGGAAGTGGAAACAACAAATATACAATCCCAAAGAGAGACTAATATGACTCCTGACCACAACTGCAATGCAAACATGAAGCAGTTAATGGCTGATATGGAAACTATGAAAAAAGACATGAATGAGATGAAGCTCACCAACAAAAGCATATACTCCAGACTGAATTTAATGGAGAGAAATATGAATGAATTGAGAAACACATTAAGTGAACCAACTACGGGAGGAGCTAGACAATCAATTGATTAAATTTGATGAGGACTTAAGAAAACTCAAAAATGATTTTCAGGAATCCCTAGCAAAAACAGAAATAGACTAAAAAAGCACAAGAGAAGCCACCTTTACAAACTTGTGACATGGAGTAAAAACAGCTAAGGAGAAAAATACTTTGAATTTGTAAGATGAAGTATACTATAGAACTATGCATTTAACTTCATAGGAGTGATCATACTGTGTGTGGGGGGGATTCAGCACAGGTAGGGACAATTATCCGCATCTCACGAGTAAATTTAGAAGTCAGAGGTTAACTAGCATGCCTACTGTGACACAGCTAGTAGACACAGGCAGAACTACCCTTCAACTTAAGCAGTTCACAGGGTCTATGATCTTAACCAAAAGCCAGACTACAGAGATTTCACCCCAGGGGAATTTCTGAAGGAGTGTATGCCTATTACAAGATAAAAAAGCTGAATAAAAATGTACATAAAAATTCCATATTAAGTCAAATAGGGACAAATAAATGGCATACCCTTCGTAGATTCTGCCAAAGAAACAACATGAAATAGATTAAACCTTCTTATCCCACTGATAAAACCCAAATTATACAAATCCTATTGAACCCAAAAGGTCTACAAAGTAAAATGATACTGAATAATAAAATACAAAATTGTATAAACAAACAGAAAATGAGCAAAAAGAAATTTAACTGCCCCCAAATCCAGTACATTAGCTAATAAACAGACTCAGTGAATATTGACCAATAATTTGCATTTTTTTCAATTTTTAATAACTATGACAGAATATATATTGTGATAGTATAGTACCTTCAACCACCTACCATAGTAGTTCATTCAGAAAATAAATAAGAATTCAAAGGCATTTGATCAGAAAGAAAATAATTTATAGGCTAGAAAATAAAAGGTTTAATGTTTGTCGAAGTCTAGTGTTTACCTCTTTCAGTTTAAAATAACTGTTATATTTATTCTTTTAAAAAATCACTTGACAATTTCCATTGTACATCCCACCTTCAAAATCTTGAAACTAAAAAGAAAATACTTTTAAAGCATCACCATTAAAAGAAAGTAAGCAGGATTTTCAATGAACAAAACTTATTAATAAAATAAACAGAAGTATCAAGAGAATTTAAGTGGAAACAGAACAGCAAAGCATCCCCAAGCTTTCTTTAATGGAGACATTAAAACTTAAAGCCCTACAATTAGGCTATTTCAAAGAAATTTAGAAAACGCACTAGAGGAAATGCTACAATATAAAACTCAATGACTAGGTAATAGCCTCCTAACCTACCTTCTTTTCCTTAAATATCAAGTACTACTCAGGTCTTACCTGTCTTACAAAAGGGAAACCAAGTTCAATACCCTTAAGTAATGCTTCAGAAAGCTGTTCCTATAAAACACCATCTCCTCAAGCAATATAGTAGTTTTTCCTTTTTGTCTTGTAATTTGGATTCCCCTCTCCTCCTTCAAATGAAGAGAATATAAACAAATTAATTAATTAATACAAAACCTGACCTCATTAATACCATGAAGAAAAGTTCTAATCATCAAAAAATATTATCTCAATTACACAGATTTCATCAAGAATTTATCATATTTGTATTTCAATGAAAGACATTTGAATATCACTCAGTTTTAAGTTGAAAAGGACCTAAAATATGCCAAAACAGGGAAGAACTTCCATAATTCCTTAGCTGTTTTACATTAAGTCCCCAGAACTATTGCAAATACAATTTCAATCATATAAGCTTCACTTCTAACTCTCCCTCCATCTCAGCAGAGAGTAAAGCATGAACTTGTAGGAAAAAAAATACTCATCTCTCTCACAATAAAGCAATTTTGCAGAAGATCATAGATCCCTTTTTACTGTGAGTGCTAGAGGAAAAGGTTGATAAGAGGGCACCCTGTGGAAGAAAAGTGCATGATGGCTACCAGAGCTCTTTGCTCTCAAATATAAAAATAAGAGACTGAAGTTTGCAATAAATTATGATAGCTCTCCCCTCTGAAAATTAAAGAAAATTTAAGAAACTAGATATGCCAATTTAGAAAAGAAAAAAGCGACATTTTAATACCACAAAAGGAAGTGGCTCCTTCTGCTATAAATTATCAATGTAACAAGTTATGCTAGAAGATACCCTGATGTCTATGTAGAAAGATATTTATAAGCATACATGTACATACATAGACAAACATTCACTCTAAAACCACCTGGTACATTTATAATACAGTAACAATCACTAAATCCCTTGAGTGCTTCCATAAAATTAAAAAATTCAACTGATATGAAAAACTGAAAGTCACAGAAAAGATCCAATTGCATGATATTTATTACATAATAAATTTAATTTTACTAATTCATAGGACTGGAAAGAATAACTTGATAAAAACAAGTAGATAAAAATATCATCATAGAAAACTTTGATTTAAATGCATGCTTTAGATCAGGAAATATGTTACTGTCACAATAAATAAACTACAAAGCCAATTAATGAAAATAGAGGTAGAAATGAAAACTAAGTATTTATTATGTTTCTGTGGGGATATTAGTTTCCCTTAAGTTGTGATTCAAGAGTAGGAGAAAATGCAAAGCTGAAAAGCATGAAGGAAAGTATAGAAACTATAGAAACTACTCAACAATCAAAGAAAAGAAAAGGCTGGCTTAGAGTCTCAGCTAGTCCTTCCAAAAATAAGAAGGAAGAATAAAAGAACTAACTTCTGGCTGAGTGAACACTCAAATATAAGGTGAGTTCCTGCTGGAAAGAGGCACTAGCATATCTGGTAATGTGCTTGACTGTACAATCCAAGTACCAAAAGAAGAGGTGGGACCCATGGACAGAACAATGTGGAAAGTTTATTTATAAAGGTTGATTTAAGCATGAGGGTAAACCATATTAGGTTCTAACACATATAATCCTCACGAGCATACTGTAACCTATTGAGAAAGTAGTGGGAGTCGTCTGGCAAGAGGGGCCACAAGTGTTAGGAGAGAGAGTCTAAGCCTATGAACAATTATATCAGTCTGACAACCCTTGGCTCCAACCACCGGTTCCTTCCCTCACTGAGATGTTGACCAAAGTGACCCAGGAGGCTCCAACCACAAGACAGAATTCTGTCAAAGCCCTTGAGTGCCCTCCCCAGGCCTGAGGCAAAAACCTGTTGCTGAAGAAACCACAGAATGCTATAGACCAGCATCGAGAGACACTTCGAGGTCCTGAACGGTATCCAGCTCCCAGAAGGCAGTAAGTGTAGTGCTGGAAGGCATTGCACAGGCTGCCAGGGGAAACTGATCAACAAAAGCTGGAGTAAACAGAGACCACTGACATAAAACACAATCTGCAGATATGAGTAGGCTGACCACACCTCCTAATGGGAGAGAACAGCGAACCAAGAAAGGAGCACTTGTATAATGGTTAAGCCTGGGTATGGGGGAGACAATCAACAGCTTTCAAATTCAGCCAAATTTTCCACTCAGTGAGGGGGAGCCCTTGCCTGGAACTTGAGTTGCAGGGCAATAGGCACCAGATCCCATACTCTTGGGCTCCCAAGATAAGATACAATATGGGAGCGATTGACAGGGAGACTACTAAAAACAGAATCTAGGTAATCCAGAATGGTGTATATTTGTTAACCTACACTGATCTCACTCTCTGATGGAGATTGTTTTTGTTTTTCAGGATGCAATAAGAGAGCTGGGGCCCATCTAACCCTACCAACCGACCATACGCTGATAGCTGAGATCCTGGCAAGAGAGGAGCCACCATAGTCATATCGTGGAGGAGCCATATGGAACCCCACAGAGAATGATGGGATGAACCAGTGGGACCCATAGCCACAGACATTCAATCAACACAGGATAAGCCAGTGAGACAAAAACCAATGATTTTTGACACAAAGACCCCTAAGCTCACAACAATAAAGCACCCTTAATACTCATCCACCACGACTCAGGGAACTGTGTGGAAGAGGGGGCGGAAAGATTGTGAGAGCCGTGGTGGAGGAGACTATCCAGAGGTATGGCACCCCTCAGTAACAACATACTAGGGCCAGGAGAACCTGGCCGAATACTAGGCTATCCATGGTCCCCTGTCACAAGGACTGATCCAGACGGCCCACGGAGGAGGATATCCAGCTGGTTGGGGAAGGGGGGGGAGCATCCGAGAATTGGGGATAACAACTCACTGTTTGCCCACTAAATAATGTAACTCATTATGGACAATAAAAAATTAATAAAAAAATAAAATAAAATACCAAAAAAAGGTTGATTTATACAATATGGGTCTAGAGAAACCATTAGAGCGGTGTAGCCATCCAGGCTCCTAGCAGCTGAACTGTTCCACCCTGAGCTTGAAAAGAAGATGGAAAAAGTAGTTTAAAACCTCAAGGAATCATCAGAGTTGCTTGTTTTACTGGGATCAAGAAGAGCTTCAGCTCAGAAACATGGCTGCCTCTGCCATAGAGGCAGGAGCAAGAGTATTTTGATTTCTCTTTCCTTACATCCCTCTAGCCAAACAAAGAAGGTAATAGTTCACACCGGTCAGCCTCTAGGGCAAAGGGCAGGATGAACAAGGGAGATATGTCTAAAGAAACAAATGATCCACCCCCATAATCTCTCTTCTGCTTCATGTTTTGGTTTGCAGCTTTGGCCTTGCAAGTTTCAGCCCTGCCTTGTAGTCCAGTAAAGGAGCTTCAAACAATCTGAAGCTTTCCTATATTTCCTCTTTAACCACCACAAAGACCACCACAAAGAGCAAAAATTCAAAACAAGACAAATAACCACCAATATGGCAAACAGAAGTGTTCATTAGGTTTGTGACTGTGAAACCCAGCATTCTTTAATACTGTAACATTACAAGAACATGAATATTCTATTAATTAAAATGGAAAGGTAATATTTTAAAATGTTTTAATATAGTCTAGAAATCAAAAATTATACCACAAAAACATATAAAGGAGTTAAGGAATATGATGAGAAGAGAAAGGAAAGAAATATTTTCCTGCATTATTCTATACAGATCCAGGCAATACTTAAGTTGAGAATAATCATGATTTTGCTCTAAAGACAATTAAAGGAAATAAACTAGACAGCTTGCTAAGCCTTTAACCACAATACTAGGGAAATGTTTTTAAACAGAACTATAATCAGGGGCAGAAATCAAAACACAACTATTGTATTTGAATGGGAAAAGGGCACAAGGGAAAAGCCTACTTTAATCTCATATGATTAAGGTACTTAAGAGATTGTGTTGATTTTCAAAATTAGTTAAGGATATCCAAGTAGGAAAAACAATAGGCTTTATTGAAGGAGCAATGCTGTGTATGAATTCTAGATGACCCTCCATCTTTAATCAATGTAAGACAAACCCTGTTACTACATAGACCAAGGCCTGTTGATACATAGGATATTTGCCTTTCCTTGTTTTATAGACATATATGAAATGTCTCCTCAATGATACATAAAGATGAAAACCCAAAGTTTAATTACACATAAGTCTGGCCACAAAAGTTATCAAAATGGTATCACAGAGAGAATTTTTTAAAGAATGTATCATTACCTTACCTATGACTTGTCATTGTATGAGTTATCATTGTCCAGCACTAAAAAACTCCAACCCAGCTTTGGAACCATGAGATGATTGACACACATAATAGCATCACAACCTGAGATACAATAGGGCTTCATGGCAGTGTCCAATCACCTGAAAGTAAGGATTCCAAATATACCTGCTGACTCTAATCTACTGAGCTGGCACCTGTAATGAACTGTACGGGACCCTCTTCCAAAAGAAATGGATTCTAACTGATATTGGAACCCTAATCAAAATCTCTACTTGCGATAAGATCAGTCCTCTGACAATTTCTGGGGGCCCCATCCTAATTACACTTGGACTTAAAGGCTACTAAACCCATAAAGATGCCTGAGGTAACAGGCAAATTCAATGCAGCCACTCATTCTGCATTCCATTTCTAGGGGAAACCACCCAGCCACTCAAACCCCAAAGTAGGAAGTCATCAGAAATTTCTGCCTTTCCTTCATGCTTATCCAATTCCTGATGAAATTTCACTGGTCTTTCCACCAAATGATTCAAGTCTATAGCCATTATCCAGAACCATGACACAAGAAAGAAGCTTCTTGTCTTCCATTCCTTCCTTTTGGGAGAAACAAAGTCACCATACATTTGTCATCTTGACTGAGTCTTAGCATTCAAAGTTCAGCTGCTAATTTAAAGAATAGAAGATGAGCAAAGAGAGAACATTTACACTCCTTGCTAGAAATACATCAGACACCATTCTTCCCAGTGCAGCTTCCAAAATTATTTTCTAGCTACCCCCAGATCTAGATCCTGTGTACAGGAACAATCAGGTTAAAGCAGTCTAGAGGCCCAACCAGTGGTTCCACTGGTTCCTACTGTCAGATATAAACAAGGGCTGAGGGAGGCTAATAAGCAACAATCTCTTCACCCACATGCCCTCCTGATCCCACTAACTCTGGCATTATATATTAAGGACAAAGAGGGAGTAAATATTTTTTTTCAGAAAAACATATAAAACAGAAAACACCAGAGATGTCTTCCCAACTGAACACTTCTCTGTTCCACCCAGAGACAACCCCATTTATGTGCAAGACTCTTTCCTCTGAGCACACCTGACCCAAGTTAGGTCAATTCCTTCTGCTAGAGGAACTGGAATCAAGTGTTAGGCAGAGTGCTGGTAAGTAAAGTTATAACATGTGAAGCCCACCGCTGTCAAATAATCATATGCATGAAGAAGTGAGAAAACACAGCCTAACCATCTTGTTTCTAAGTGCTTATGGTTCCAGAGTCAAGGCTCTCCCAAAGTATGGCTGCTCTTCTTGCCCTTGAGTACTATGACACAAGTCCCTTATAACAAATCCCTGTCTGCTCCCTAGCTCCTTCAAGCAGGTTTTAGGACTTGCCACTAGAAGAAGCCTGACAAGTACAGGCTTAGCCTAACTTTATCTGCTGAGTGAGGAAGTGGACTGAATGAGGGAGAGGCTGCCAATGGTCACAGGCCAAAATAGGGTGGGGAGCACGCTAATCTAGAATACAGATTACATGGCAAATCTAGGATTCCTAGTTAAAGTTAAATAAAAGTGAAAAGTGCCCGGGTTTTTAAATGTCACAGCATTTCAAACATGAGAAAAAAGCCATAGCCTGAACAAGTGAATGAACTCAGATGTGGAGACAAGAAAGCCAAACTAACACAGTTTGAAGAGGTAAAGGAAATTTCTCCAAGGTCTCCCAGCTAGTAGCATTAGCAGAGTCTGTTCTCCAGAACCCCAGCTTCACATTTAGAAACTGCCCCACACACTGTTTCTGCTTCATATAAAACCCCACTGTAAAGTTGCATGTGTGCTTATAGAAGTCATGGTGTCAGTGTAATGGAGAGTCCCTTCCATTTCAAAGAGCATGAAAATTATGTCACATAAGTAGGCATGCACAAATGAAAAGTCTTTACAGTCACCCAGTTTCAGGGATATTCTTGTCATGGGGATCAGAAGCATTGGCACAAAACAGCACAAAGCTAATTGCAAGTGACTGTGAGGAAGGCATTACTCCTCTTCTTCTGCCCAGGATAGTTCATCCACAGGTGAGCACTACCAGCCAATTGACTAGAGGAGAAGTCCCAAAGAGAGCCAGACCCTTGCTCACCAACTGACATTCTGAAGGTCTTTGAGGCTATCACTCATCCTAACAAAGGGGGTCAGAACTGGCTAAAACTAAGCAAAATCAGGTGATGCTAGATGATCTCTTGACACCTTTAGGGCATTAATGGAAAACCACTTATGACAAATTCTAACTCCAGACTGCATATTTGCAGGTTTTAATATATACATGGTTTTAAAATGCAACATTATGTAACTCAAAGGAGGAGTGCTTCACTAGCAAATCTACTGATGTTTGTTTGCTGGATTAGGAGAGCATGTTATGGGGTTCAAACTCCCCTGGAAATACACTTGGATGAATCTGGACTGGTGACTCATACAATCAGATTATATACAAGTATCTCCAATTCTATCTTCTCAGGTGGTTGTATATAAATACTTACCTAATGATAAATATGTAACTTTATTAAGTACCTTAACTTCATTTTATAGATAGGACATTGTATTATTTAATTATATTTCTATTGTCTGTGAGTTCTATTTTAGGATGGAAACGTGGTGCTATAAATGATCTTTTATTTTAAAAGGAAGCACTGTAGTAATGGAGTTGAGAACAAGTGATATAGTCATTGCTCTGATGTTAAGTGTTTATTTTTAAATATGATTTAGGCTTGGACTTGACTTCTCTTACATCAGTTTTTTTTGTGTTGCTATACTTGTTGATATAGGTTATAATCATTCACATAATTCAAAGTTATTTCCTACTTTTCTTATGGCATAAAGAATTCTTCATTATTTCTTAATACTCCATGATCTAAAATCCTATAAACTAGTCCTGTGAAATATAAAGTGGCTTCCTAGACACTGAAAAAGGAAACTCAATCAAGACATAGCTTTTGAAACTATAGTGACAGCTGCCTAGAAAGCATAAGATGAGAACACAGGAAATTAGCATGATCAACTTAATCACTGTCCCACATTCATATAAAAGTGAATTAATTCATGTATTAATTTTTAAAATTATGTTACAGATTAATTAAGTTTTCTGGAATTACTGGATTGGTATTCATTAAGGCACTATCATCAAATTATCTAATGGAAAAAAGGGTTATAGCCTTGGGTTCACACCTAGATTTCCAGTGTGTTCTTGTTAAACTTGAAAACATGTAATAGCTTTTTTAAAATTCTTTGGCTGTTGATCTGCTCAATATATACTATGACCTGAAATTATATCACAGGTTGGTTAATAATAAAAAGTGATGTTACTTGGAAAGGGAAATAAGCAGGTACAGAAAACTAGTATTTTGGTACACAGGGTTATATTTTAAATGCACAGAAGCAATGCATGTGTGTTTTCTCTAACCAACTATCCAGATCCTTGAGAATTTAGGATGTTATGGTGCCAGATTATGACATTTAACATAAGAAAGCTAATTTCAGCATAAAAGTGAGGACTCCAACATGACAGACTAGGGAAGATTTGACTTGATATTCCATGCTCATCAGAATACAAGAGCAAGAGCCAGGAAGCAGAGTTAATGAAGAGGTGAAAAAGAAGGCCATGCAGCTACCTGAGATCTGAAGCGACAGATGAGTCTGCAAGATGAAAAGGCAGCTGGAGGCATCATCAGGAGGCAACAGTTCAAAGTGAAAACTGGATCCAGGTGAAGACTAGCTAGCTTGGAAGTCATTCTGAGCAGCAAACCCTAACAAAACGGCAAGCAAAGATTCTAAGACGAGTATAGTTTATCTGAAAGAAAAAGTGGGATGCCCAGCTGAGAAGGGCTCAGGAATGAAGAAGTGAACAATCCAGTTTCCAGGCAACTAGGTGGCATGAAGAATGCAAGACTGAACACAAGCCTCCAAAGCCTGCAGCTCCCTGCACAGCTAGGCCACATGGTGGGAGGCAGGAGGCAAGGCAAGGGTAAGAACTGGGGTAGATGCAGCAAAAGCAAGTGAACCAGGAACACAATCTAGATGTGCATGGGCTAAATTCCACATTATATGAAAATTCATAATCTAAAATTAATGGTAAGATTTCCAGATACATGCACCACTTTGTGCATTTTGCTATCACTCATTATCCTAACACAGAGCACATTACCTGGGTACTAGGTAATTGAACTGGGTCATAGTGATTCTAAATCTCACCAAGTTGACAGCCAGAGATTAAGCATCACATGTGCATTTGATCTCAAACGGGATACTCAGTTATATGTTAAGAATCAAGATTCTCTATTGACAAACTCCTTGTTTCCCACAGATGAATCACCTAAAGGATATATATCTCAAATCACTTTATTTCTAAGAGTTTCCTTGTAAATGAACATCTGTTATAATGCAGATAGAGTCAGACCCATGCTCCATATTGTAGAAGAGATGAGAAATTCCACTGACTATCCTGCATTCTCACATTAATGCACAGGATGCATTTTAGTATACTAGCACTCAAATATAAACATAGAAAACAATATTGAGAATTGGGGAGATGCTTCAGTGGATAATGCACTTGCTGCTCAAATGTGAGTATTTGAGTTCAGAACCCCAGAACCCACATAAAGCCAGATGTATAAGCATCTGTAATCCCAGAGGGCCTATAGTAAGAAGGGATAGATTCAGGAGAAGCAACCAGAAACTTGCTGGCCAACTAAACTGTTGAATGCAGCAATGAATGAGAGACCCTGCCTTAAAGAAGGTGGAAGACAGACATTGACACCTGAGGTTGTTCTCTGACCTCCACATACTCAGTGTGACATATATGCATCCACCAGTATGTGTGAACACACGTATACACACACAACATCACAACGTTTATAAACTGTTAATAATAAAGAATATTCTGTTTATATTTATGACCTGTTATACATTAAGACTCAGGATTCAGGCTAATGTATATGATCAAAGATTTATCCAAAATCACATTAGATAAAGGACTGAAAATCCAAGAATTCTGTTATGCTTCATGGACTCAGACAAATGTTTAAGAGACAAAGTGAGGGAGGAGCATTTGGCTAAGGTTTAGAATGCTGAACAAAGATCAGAGGTAAAGATAATATATAATAAGGTCAAAAGCAACAACTTCACAATGAAAAGAGATTATAATTAATTGAAACTTTCTGTTGCATTTTTTCTAGTTTTTCTTGTCATTCCACAACTTATGATAGAAGCAAGACCAAGGTGCCATTGAGAGATTTAAATTTTCAATAAAACTTTTTACTCAGTTTCTTACTAATTAAAATATAAGTAAATGGATGTCCTAAATTCTCTATGACAAACCCAAAAAATTGAAAATGAGGGGTTATTACCATTCTTCAAAAGCAGGGTAACAGAGACTTAGGGTGATGAATGTATTTGTCACATGGCTATGGGCTACTGGCTATGGAACTTCACTGTGCACCCCAGTCCCCTGTACAGATCTTCCCACTGGTTCTCAGACTTCTTGGTATCTTGGATGTGTGCTGAATTTCAACTTCAGTATTGCCTTCAGTTATAAAAATCCAAATTTCTTTGCCATGGGACTCAGGGTAACCCACAATTTGGCTTTTCCCATTTTACTCCCCCCCCCAACAAAACACACTATACTCCAAATCTCACTAAGTAACACTCCCTCCTCACCACTTACCTGTCAATCTCCTATACCCGTGCCTTGGCTCTGGTCTTTATTTCATTGCCTTTGAACCACCTTTGTTAACACATTTCTTACTCAAGGCCTAGTTCCTACATTACTTTTTTCAATGTGCTTTTAATTGTCCCCATGAAAATCAACCCTCTGACATAGACATGACATGCTTTCTTATTCAACTTTTATAAAATATGAATTGTAAATTATTTGTAAATTTATATTAAAATAAATATATATGTATATATACATATATATAGTCTCCACCATGGTTTTTTACAAGTTCAGCCCAAGTTAGCATGGTGCTCACTATGCCATCAAGGCACAAGAAATGACAACCAAAATCATTGCCTTATAGCTGACATTCACTAGGCACTGAATTTCTAGTGACTAACTTTAGCTTTTTTTTTAACGTTTTTAATGGCTTAAAATTATATATATATATGTATATAAACAACAATATGCTCAGTATCATAGGCTATTAGATAAAGCCATTGAATCCATGATGGCATTCCCTTTTATGCATTATTTTCCCCTCCCTCCGTGACTCTTTTATATTCTTTCCAGAACTGGCAAAAGCAAAAGTTAGGAAATTGTCCTAACTTTTGCTTTTGCCAGTTCTGTTCCAATGCAAGATGATACTGGAACAGAGATTGGCATTAAAAAAGCAAACAAGTTAAGTCA
>PVHP010048556.1:0-12479 GCA_004024765.1 Zapus hudsonius
ATGCTTCTACCTCTGACTTTTCTCTATAAAAACAGCTGCAATCTACCAATAAAATGAGATCTGCCCACTGCCGCAGTCTCCCGAGAGTCTCATCTCTCGTTCGGCTCACGGCTATTCCAAGCCGCTGCTCACCCAGCTCCCGTGGGTGAACGGGGAGTTGATGCGCGCTGCAACTCCCTAAGTAACCCACGGACCCAGACATTATAATCATTTTATTTGTCTTATTTTCTTATCTTACACACAAGGTTTTACTATGTAGCTCAGGCTGACCTCACACTCCCTAGCCACATGCCTGTGTCCTAGGTGCTGGCAGTGCAGGTGTGTGCCACCACAGCTGTCTTTGCTCACTCTCAATGTAGGTTTATACTTCACAAGTTGTAATCATGTTTAATAACCTTAATTGACACCCTTGGACTCATTAATCTCATTTGGTGGAATGCCACTGATTTAGTTAAATTATTCAAGCTTACTAGTTTTTCCAAATAAACAATAAAACATGTGATTAAAATTTAAGATACCATGGTTACATGGACAATAAATTATGATCAGTTGATTGGGATAAAATATTCACTGTAGGGGCTTCATTATATTATGCTTAGAATTTACTTATGGGGAATCAAGTTTTCAGATTATTTGTTATCTGCACGAGTATAGGAGAAAACTGGAAAGTAATTTGTAAGAATATTACTTTTGGATGGTGACCATACATAAACATACATAGCACCTTTTTAAAAATGTTTTATGTTTTTGATGTGTGTCTGTATAGTAATTATGTGTGTGTGTGTGTGTGTGTGTGTGTGTGTGTGTAAGCACACACATGTGTTGGAGCAGGATGTTGGGTGTCCTCTATTCCTCTTCAACCTTATTTTTCTGAGACAGCCTCTCACTGAAGCTCATCTAATTTGAAGTTATATTGGAGGACAGCAAATCCCCAGGTATTCTCTTATCGCTGTTCCCCTCAGTGCTTGTTTTAAGGGCACACATAGTCAGGCCCAGCCTTTAATATTGGTGCTGGAGTTGGGGTTCAGGGGCTCTTATTCACTGAACTCTTTCTCCAGTCCCCCAAATACTATACTTTCATACTTAAGTATATACAAAACAAAGCAAGTACTTCTACTGCTATTGTAAACATCAACAGTCTGTATTTCGTACAAGTTTTATAAGGATGGAAGAAACATGCAGTGCAAAACTGAGTTTTTATATGCAATAGAATTAACAACTTTGACAAAATCTCATATAAACAGAAATTTCAGTTTATTCCCAAATAGAGTCATTTAAAATGACTTAAAAACTTTCATGCATAAGGTTAGATTTTCAGAGAGTTAATGTTATTAGTCAAAACTGACAAACTAAATGCTAAATGACACGATATTGGTACAACATATATTTTCATGTTCACCCATTTGATAGCACGGTAAATAGTATTTTATAATCTTATATCACATAGCGGTCAACAGTTACTTTATGAAGTTGTTCCTTCAGTCCCTTAATCGAGACAGGGAGGAGGGAGCTGTCTTAGCACAAAGAGCTCCCTCTACCAGGAAAACTAATTAAGCACACAGTGTCTGCCTCATTACTTGGCTCAGCCCTATTGAGCTGCCTCAGAGGGACCTTCAGAGACTCAAGCATTTCACCATCATGTGGCTTCATCTTTCATTAAAGTGTTAAGAAAAGACAGGGGATCAAACCACAAAATAATTCACTGCCTTGTTCCAGGTCCTTGCTTGACAATGCACCCCATGTATGAATTACTAATAAGTGCCTTTGAAATACCCTAAGGCAAGCATCCATGAATCATCTAATGTTTCTTTTATTTTGCAGCATTTCCAGACTGTGTGTTCTTCTTGGTGATAAAACTTCCATTCATATATATGTCAGATATTTCTGTCAGGTAGTTCTTTGAAATAAATCTCATTAAGCAACTCAAAGGCATTTTTAAATCCAAGATGATGCAACTAATCTGTGTAAGATTTACATCTTTTCTAGAAAGTGTCTGTGTTCTTCATGGACACAGTAAAAGGTTGGAGTGTAGGAAATCACAGATAGAGACTAGGAAATGGTCCCAATAGCAAAACGACTTTATTCATCTTTTCCTATCATTCTCCAAAGCTAATGCTCTAATGTTGAGACCTGTTTCTACTTTAGGGCCCTGGAATTTGATTGTTTAGTCTCTCCTAAGCCATATCGACTTGCTCATGATTTTATGAGCTTATGGTATTAGCCAGTGTCAACTTTTACCTGAATTTCCATAGTACTTTCATGTGGGCTTCTTTATGACAATCTTATCCTAAACAAGGTAGAAATATTTCTGAAGAAAACAAATATAAAAAAAAACAAAACAACAACAAAAGAAAATGAGTCTGTTCTCTTGTTCCTGGTGAACTGCAGGGGTTTATGACCACAGGTATATAACTACTGATTCCTTACTCTGACTGTCGGGCTTTTCCTGATTATAATTTCTGATCTGTCCTTCTTGACCTTCTGGCTTGTTTCTTCTCCCCCTCTCTTTCCTTTGACTCTGCACACCCCTGTCCCTCCAGGACCTCTGTAGAGAGGATGTCCGTGATTACTGTATCACAGTTTTCTCCCCCGGCACAACCTATATCACATAATCCAAAAAGAAGTAGAATTTCCAGAGACATCACAATACTTTTTCAAAGATTTATATATGTTATATATTATAACAGATTATACACTATTGTCCCCTCAGCTCAAATCCCATTGTCCTGGGGATCCTCCACAGTGGGGTTATGATAGTCACTAGGGGTCATGAAGGCCTCAGTCAGTCCCTGTGGAGTAGCAGAAAATCCTGACTCAGGGTATTCCTACCACTCTGTGGCTCTTACAATCTTTCTGCCCCCTTTTCTGCAGTTCCATGAGCCATTGCAGGTCCATTGGCAGTCTGCATTTCCTTAATAGAATTCTAAATTTGAAAAAGGAGAAATGCTGAGTTATACACATATGAAGGGCGCATAGGATATATTATGTAAAGACACTGATAGGGTAGGAAGACCAAATGTTAATAGCTATAGAATGGGAAGGCAAAGGATCATATCTGAAAATGCCAAGTAATAAAATAACATTTCTTTGTATTATGATTTTCAAACAGATGTGATATCCTAGAGGATGAATGTCGTCAACTGTTAAACATTGGAAGTTACATGAAAGCATTGTTTTCTTAAGGTTCTGGCTGCCCTGACTCTGGCTTCAGCTGTGTATGCACTTTACTCGTGAAGTGTTGACCGGTTGTGTTTGTGAATCTCATAAATTCATTGCAGATTCAGGAGTCTCTCAGAGTACAAAGAGGAACAGGAGTATTATTGCAGGAAAACAATCTTTGGAGAAAATTTATGAACTATTGCATCCAGCATTGTATTGTTAAAGACAGAGAATGTATACTCTAGGCTTCTCAGGGAATCACTGTGCCACATGGCTGCATTTGGCAGACATTGCAGGATTAATTCTGACTAATACTAATGACACATGTTCCATAGATGAAATAAGTTGTAACTTAATTCTTCATGATTAGAAAATATTCAAATCAAAATTTTGTGACTACTCTTCACTGTGAATAAAGGAAGCCTCAGATATTAACTATGTACTCACAAAATTAAGAAATACCTCCACATATGAATCCAAATACACATGAGTAGATTTCTTTCTTCACATTTGCTTTTTGTTTTGTTTACATTTTAAAGGAAAGTCTAAATAGTTTGAGTTATCATATAGCTTCAAATTTATTGTATTGTCTACTAAGAAGGGACCTGAAGAGGGTGGAATGCAAAGGGGCCAACTCTTTCACCATTATAGAACTTCCCCGGGATCTATAATTTCAATAACTCCCTTCCACCATTCACTGTGCCTGGCTTGGAGGTTCTTACCAGTAGCATGTGGCTGAATAGGACAGAAAGATTAGAGTAGGTGTAGCCTGGGGAAGCTTCCCCTTGGAAACCAGATTTTTTTGTCACCATAGGAATTTGGCTTGGATTCCAGTTCTAGCTAAGGGTTCTTTGCCAGTGAGTGGATCTCTTAACCAATCAGAGAGTTCTTGATTGCTCCCTTTTCACCCTAATACTATTGGCTCTGACTTATAACTCCCAGTACCAGAAATAAGTACAACTTACATTGAGCTGTTGATCAGAGAGACCTATGAGGTCCCCAAAACAAGACAGGCTTCTGTCAAACCACTTCATTACCTGCCCAAAGTAAAAGATGAGACTAATCTTGAAGATATGACAGGCTATGAGTTCCCTGAACCAACTAGAATCTGGAAGAAAGCCTTATAGTTCTGGAATGTGCTACATGAGCTGCCAGGGGTAGTAAGCCAACAGTGCTGGAGAAAGCAGGGGACACTGCTATATGACAGTAACCAGCATGACAAGATGCACACACCTATGGAATAGTGGCACCCAACCTAGGCACCTAGGAGGGCAATCAAGAACTCTCTGATTGGTTAAGAGATCCACTCACTGGAACCCTTAGCTAGAACTGGAACCCAACCAAATTCCTATGGTGACCAAAAATCTGGATTCCAAAAGGAAGCTTCCCGAGGCTACACCTACTCTAATCTTTCTTTCCTAGTCAGCCACATGCTACTGGGAAAAACCTCCAAACCAGGAAGTTATAGGAGGAAGGGAGTTATTGAAATTATAGATCCAGGGGAAATTCCATAATGGTGAAAGAGGCTGGCCCCCTTTCACAGGTCCAAACAGAGAGAGAAAAATCCATCACCAACCACTACAAAAGCAAACAAGCACACTCAAACTTGTAAGTAGCAGGACTCTAGGCTTGAGCTCAGACTGCTTTTTGCTTATGTATAGCTGGAATTACAGATGCACCCAAGGCATACATTAGGGCTGGAGTCTTGCATCAGGCCAAACTTTAATAATCTCTTGAATCTATTGGGGGCCATTCATTCAAACTACCACACTTTCCAAATTAACAAAGCTTGTCCCATTTAAACTAACGGCAATCTTACTCTCCGTTAAAGAATCTGCTTTTAGTTTTCAGAAGGCAGGGAGAACTGTGGGCAGCCACATTCCACGAACAAGACCAAAAATGGCAGCTGACTCACTGGCAGTTAGGGCCCAGGCGAACCACAGAGGCAGTGGTTATAGGAACAAGAGAGTGCTTCCAAAGGGAGTCTGAAAACCTTCCCCAAGGTGATGGAGACAGCCACCAAGGATATTCAAAAGGTTCCACAGCAGAAATCCCAAGGCTGCTAAAAACTCAACACTAAAGCAGTTAAAACTCACCCATCATGGCTCAGGGAACTTTGTGAAAAAGGGGGTGGAAAGACTGTAAGAGCCATAGTGGGGGAAATATACTGAAGGGCATCTCCCTCCACACTGTCTGCGGCTGACATAACTCCTAGCCCTCCTCCATTCATTGGAACATTCCAGCAATTCCACTGGGGAGAGTCCTTAGGAGAATGGGAGCAGGGAGGAGAGAAATCGTACCAACACATGAATTGTACATACAAAGTTTCTACTGAATGAAAACAAAACAAACAAAAGTAAAAAAGATGTAGTAAAAACTAACTTAGAATATAAAAAAATAGCAAATGCAAGGCTGGGTTTTTGGTGGCTCAGTAAATAAAATGCTTCTCTCTGAATCTTAAGTACAAAAGTTCTATCCCTACATTCCATTTAAATTGCCAGAATGATGGTGGTCTTCTGTAACCCATCACAAGAGGTAAACTCACACCTGGTACAGCAAAGAACAACAGACTAGAAAAATCTCAGCAGCAGTGTGAGACCAAGGAATAGAATTCCTGCCTTGGATAAGCTGGAGAGATGAGGTGCAAAAAGAGTTATCATGATCCTCCACATGTGCACTGACCCACACGTGTACCCACACTCATACAAGTACATTCACATATAATGCAAATAATCAACACCCTGCAAATACCTGCCTGGAGATGACTAGGATTCACATAGTGTGATGACACAGTGTAGGAAAAATATATATTATATGCATGCTTACATATAATATATATTTACATAATATATAGTGTTATTACATTTTATTTTACAGAAGGTTAAGTGGTATTAAATGGAGAAAGTGGTTAAACTATTCTTTGGAAATGTCCCTTTTCAGTTTTTCTCCACATAATTTTATAAAATGATAGACCCCAAGTTAAAAAAAAAAACTTAATTTCTACAGATTGCAAAGTATCTGAGATATTTAAAGAACAGCGGAGGTAAACTGTAATGCACAAATGATATAGTGAGTGCAATGAAATGTACAAAATTAGGGGTTCCACCCAATCTTGTTTAATGTCTCCAGTAAGTCACAAGCATTTAGTTTTAGTTATACAAAATTAATTTATCTTACAAAGAACATGATATTTCAAAATTTGTGAGATTTTTATATTATGGGCCATTTAAAATGAGATAAACAGGAAACCCTGTATTGATAAAATAAAATTGTATAACTGTATGCTGATTTTGGAGTATTTTATTTAGATCTGTAAAGAAGTTACATTTACCTGATGGTTTAGAAATTCATGTAATAGCTTAGGATACCTCAAAAGATGACATTTATCTGTCAGGCTGTGGAGGCATAATTTGATGAAAGTATACAATTTATATCATTAATTCTTATATACACTAGAGACTGGATCATGCCATTACCTATCCTCTGTGTGCTGTGCTAAGGTCATCTTTCATAAAAGGGCAAAAATATAGAGTAATATACACAAATATTCACAGATTATTGAAATGGAGCTTTATAAAGATGTGCATTGTAGACATAATGTTAATGTATCTGAGTTGCTAACACCATAGAGTGCAGTCTATGGAGAGGAAAGTCATAATCAAATTTGCTCTTTGATATACTTTGGGGGGAGAACAAGACATCCAGGACAGAGCAGCTGTATAGATGGCGCCTGGTTCGGCAGTGGAATTGAAACTCTGGCATCTGAGGCAAATATTCCCATTCCCATGGTGCACAGCTGTTTTTTTTTCCCCACAGGAAGTCTCATTTGCCTCATCTCATTTCTTTTTATAATTTGATTTATTTGGAGAGGGGAGAGAGAGAGAGAGAGAGAGAGAGAGAGAGAGAGAGAGAGAGAGAGAGAGAGAGAGAGAGAGAGAGAGAGAGAGAGAGAGAGAGAGAGAATGTGCTGCACAGGGGCTTAATGCCACTGCAAATGATCTCCAGACACATGCACCACTTTGTGCATCTGGTTTTACATGGGTACTGGGGAATCAAACCCAGGCCTTCAGACTTTGGAGACACGCACCTTTGATTGCTGAGCTATCTCTTGAACCTACCTCATCTCTACACCAGCAGCAGAGCATATTGTCCTGCATGAGATATGAACTTACAGTGATGCTTCCTTCCACTTAGCAAAGCAAGACGTGCTCTTTCAACTTAGGGAAATTTGATTAGCCTTTTAGAAATTGATATTGCATACATAATAGTAAATGGGTTGGTCTAAGGCATTTGTTCCTTAATTTTGGAAATGGCACTTGGTCACATTGGATTCGGAGTCATTAGGATGAATAAAGAAAAAGGAAACTGTTTGAAAAATGAGAAGAATAAAGAAGCATCTAGAGTAGAATTAACTTTTAAGCTACTATGAGCAGAAAGTCTGAGTTTTGTCAAAAGGGAGTGAAGTTCTGCTGCTGGTGTCACATGGAGTGTTTTTATGGACAGAATTCCTGGAGTGGAGCAGAGGCATACAAAAATATAGGCTATAGACGCTGTATTACCCCAAATCAAGGGCCCCAAAGGTTTATCTGTAGGTTGACAGCCAGCGGGATGTCTGTGCGTTTGTGTCCTCATCTGAAAACCATGTTCCAGTAATACCTCATACTTTTGTCAATAGTGGGGTAACTAGTGCATAAAACCAGAATTACAGTATTGTTGGCATATGAGAATTTTGAGATAGTTAACTGTACATATTTTAAAATGAAGATTGCTCTTTTTCTCTTTTAATAATGTCATTTTTGTAAGAAGTACTAGAAATAATATATTGGTTTTACACTTATAAGGTATTAATTTTTATTAGTAGGTTTTACTGTCCTAGTAGGTTTGTAGATTTTACTGTGTTACTTTCTAAAAACACAAATGTGGGGCTGGAGAGATGGTTCAACAGTTAAGGTGCTTGCCTGTAAAGCCTAAAGACCAGACTTCAATTATCCAGAGTATTCACATAATACCAGGTGTGCAAGGTGGCTCATGAGTCTGGAGTTCCTTTGCAGTGGCTAGAGACCCTGGCACACCCATTCTCTCTCTCTCTCTCTCTCTCTCTCTCTCTCTCTCTCTCTCATTCTCTCTCTCTGAACAAATAAAATATTAAAAAATGTTTTTCTGATACATATTAGACATCCATTCCTTTTGCAAACACACACACACACACACACACACACACACACACACACACACACACTGCAATCCTAATGAAACTCTTTTGCAATCATCACATTATATTTTCCCTTCTGTCTGTGCTCTAGATCAACCTCTTAGTTTTCTTTTTGCTTGCTGTCCCTGGATGTGGAACTCAACTCATGGAGAAGCCTGTTTGCAATACCCTTTACCACCTCAGAGTTGAGCTTGACTCATTTCCTCCAGAGTGCTAGTTGTGCTGCCTATTTTGTCATATGCTTACATTAACAGACAAAAATTTTTGCTCAAACATGATTGAAAATTTACTATTATAAAGTACCTGACTTCTATAGAATAATCCTCAAGAAAATCTATTTTTGAGGGGGCTGGAGAGGTGGCTTAGAGGTTAAGGCACTTGCCTCCAGTGCCTAAGGTCCCGAGTTCAATTTCCCAGAACCTACATAAGCCAGACCCACAAGGTAGTGGGCCTGGTGCTCTCTGTCTCTCTGTATCTCTCAGCTTGAAAATGAATAAATAAAATATTTAAAAAATAAAGTACAAAGTGCTTCACATGAATTTTAAAAATAAAAAAGAAAGAAAATCTATTTTTGAATTATAGAAAATTTCACATTTTGTTTCATAGTGTACTGGAGAAAAGTTGTACTTAGCAATAAATTCATCACTGATAAACTAAATTGTCAG
This sequence comes from Zapus hudsonius, assembly GCA_004024765.1. Lineage (NCBI taxonomy): Eukaryota > Metazoa > Chordata > Mammalia > Rodentia > Dipodidae > Zapus > Zapus hudsonius. The sequence continues at coordinate 9,037 of PVHP010048556.1, forward strand.
AAAAACACTGTTTAGTAATATACTAGGCCTTTGGAAAAAATCTACAGAAAAAAAATGAATGAGGTGAAAATAGGAAAAAAATGATCAACAAGTAAACCATACAATATGTTTACTATCTAGGCAGGAACACAATGGTGTGGCTTTATTTAATCATAAATGAAAAGGTTTTTGCTTTGTTTTGTTTTTCAAGGTAGGATCTCACTCTAGCAAAGGCTGACCTAGAATTCACTATGTAGTTATAGCCTGGCCTCAAACTTATGGTGTGCCCCTGAGAGTAATTGTTAAAAAGAATGTATCATGCAACAATTTTAAAAAGACTTTTCCAGTTCATTTATGTTTTGTTGTAGAGCTGTGCTATTGACTGACTTAAAACATTTACAGTTTTTTAGAAAAAGTAAATATTTATGAAATAATATACAGTTTATGTTGTTCTGAAATAGAAATTACTCTTTCTCATCTCTCTTCTCTCTCTGCTTGCAAATAAATATACATTTTTAAAAATGGGGCTGGAGAGGTGGGTCAGTGGTTAAGGCACTTGTTCGCAAAGACTAGTGACCTGGGTTCATTCCCCAGTTCCCATGTAAAATCAGATACACAAGGTGGCTCATGCATCTGGAGCTCTTTAGTAGTAACTAGATGTCCTGTCAGTCTCTCTCTTTCTCCCTCTCTTATCTCTCTTCCCTTTTTGCTTGCAAATAAATAAGCATTAAAAATAGAATTTATATTCAATAAAGGAATTCCAGCTATCTGAATAACAGAGAAAGATATCATACAAAGTGAGGCATGACAGTGCACTTGGGAGATGGAGGCGAGGGCATCAGGAATTCAAGGTCACCCTTAGATATACTGTGTGAGAAATACCTGTGCTATATAGCACCATATCTCAAAAAAGACCTTCTAAAATAAATAAAAATTAACAAAAATATTAAACACCAAAGAGAAAATAAATGAAATTATTTAGACAATATATTTCAAAACTAATTTATACATTTACTTAATTTTATTTATTTATTCATTTATTTTGAGGTAGAGTCTCACTCTAGCCCAGGCTGACCTGGAACTCAATCTGTAATCTCAGGCTGGCCTCAAACTCATAACACTCCTCCTACCTCTGCCTACCAAGTGCTGGGATTAATGGTGTGTGCCACACCATGTATGGCTACTAGTTTATTTTTAAATTATATGCTATTTTTGATTTATAAATCAGAATTCGTTCATCTGGAATATTACAGAATGCCATTATTTAAGTTGAAATCCCATGGTTTTCTGATTCTGTTGTTACAATTTTGGGGATGCTTGGTTTCATAGTATGTTTACTCAAGTTCTAACAGCAATGTTGTTGCAGTGTGATTTAAGACATTCTTATTAGTACCGCGAGCTAACGGATTGCGCCACTGGAGCCCCTAAAATTGTGAGAGCCGTGGTGGGGGGGACTGTCCAGAGGCATGGCACCCATCAGTAACAACACACTTGGGCCAGGATGACCGGGCTGAGTACTAGGATATCCAGGATCCCTTGCCACAAGGACTAATACCGATAGCCCACAGAAGAGGATATCCAACTGATCAGGGATGGGGAGGGGGGGAATTGGGAAATTTGGGATAACAACGCATTGTTTGCCCACTAAATAATGTAACTCATTATGGACAATAAATATATATTAAAAAAAAAAGACTTTCTTTTCTGGCTCTACTGATTGTGAGGACTAAGCCACAAAGTGTCAACTGCACACCTAAGTGACTATTGGAGCTTATGTGCGTGCGATTTAGGAGACAATAGAGTATTTACAATGCAGCCGGCTTGGACAGATCTACAAAATGTATGTGGCCAATTGTTTGAAAGAGAAGCTTTATGACAGTTTGTCTGCAGATGCTCTCCAGGCTGTTAGAGAAAGCAACTTGATCGAGCCCTGTGTTCTAGTTTGAGTGTATTTCCCCAAAAAGATTCAGGAGCTTATTAAAGCCTGTCTCCACTATCTCCAAGCGCTAAAATGTTACAGAGGGTGGCTCTGGATTCCAGCTTTAGGTTTGCAGAGAGAAGTCTGAGCTTCGCTGGGTTCCCTGCTGTTGTAGGCCTGAGTGTACTTGCTTGCTTTGGAAGGTGCTGTTGGTGGTGTTTTTCTCTTTGCTTGGATCTGTAAGCTTCAAATAAATCCCTCCTTCCTCTCATAAATTGTGTCTGTTTGGAATTTCAATCCAACAACTGAGGCTGACTAAGACACTCCGTGATCAGGGTTATCAGAAAACTTTGTATGTATCGAGGTTGTTTGTACCAATTATAAAGCTTATTTCCTTATGTATTGAGACTTTGTTTGGAGGATTTCTTTGGAAACTATGAAATACATTTTTTTTCTGATAAAGTATACTTTATTTTTTTTAATTTAATATTTATTGTCCATAATGAGTTACATTATTTAGTGGGCAAACCATGCGTAGTTATCCCGAATTCCCCAATCCCCCCCTCCCCATCCCTGATCAGTTGTATATCCTCCTCCGTGGGCTGTCTGTATTAGTCCTTGTGGCAAGGGATCCTGGATATCTTAGTACTCATCCTGGTCTTCCTGGCCCAAGTCAGTTGTTACTGATGGGTGCTATGCCTCTGGACCGTCTCCCCCACCACGGCTCTCACAATCTTTCCACCCCCTCTTCCGCTCAGTTCCCTGAGTCGTGGTGGGTGAGTAATAAGGCTGCTTTAATGTTGCGAGCTTAGAGGTCCTTGTGTGGAAAATCCTTGGTTTCTGTCTCATTGGCCTATCCAATGTTGATTGAATGACTGTGGTTATAGGTCCCTTGTTCATCTGTCATTGTCTGCTGGGTTCCCTATGGATCCTCCACGATATGACTGTAGTGGCTCCTCTCTTGCCAGGATCTGGGTCATCGGCCTACGGTGGATTGGTAGGGTTAGATGGGCCACAGCTCTCTCGTTGTATCCTGAAAAACACAAACACATTTGGCTTATCCTGAGTTGATTGAATGGCTGTGAGTATGGGTCCCTTGTTCATCCTGTCCTTCTCTGCAGGGTTCCATATGGATCCTCCACAGTATGACTGTGGTGGCTCATCTCTTGCCAGGATCTCAGCTTTCTGCCTGCGGTCAGTTGGTAGGGTTATATGGGCCACAGCTCTCTCGCTGTATCCTGAAAAATACAAATACAATTTCCATTGGAGAGTTGGAACAGTATAGGTTAACAAATATAGACCATTCTGGATTACCTAGTTTCTATTTTTAGTAGCTTCCCTATCAGGCATTCGCATAGTGCATCTTTTCTTGGGAGCCCAAGAGTATGGGATCCGGTGCATCTTGCCCTAAATCCCCATTTCCAATCAAAGGTTCCCCCTCACTGAGTGGAATATTTGGCCAAATTTAATGGCTGTTGATTGACTCCCCCAGGCCCAGGTTCCTTCATTGCACAATTGCTCCTTTCTTGGTTTGCTGTTCTCTCCC
>PVHP010048557.1:0-12478 GCA_004024765.1 Zapus hudsonius
AATTTAAAAGCTGTTGATTGTCTCCCCCAGGCCCAGGTTTCTCCATTGCATGAGTGCTCCTTTCTTGGTTCACTGGTCTCTCCCAGTAGGAGGTATGGTCAGCCTATTCATGGCCACAGACTGTGTTTCATGCCAGTGTTCTCTGTTTCCTCCTGCTGTCATTGATCTGCTTCCCCTGGCAGCTTGTGTAGTGCCTTCCAGCACTGTACTAACTGGCTGGTGACCTTTCTGGACCTTGAAGGGTCTCTCGATGCTGACCCATGGCATTCTGTCGTTTCTTCAGCAACAGGGTTTTGCCTCAGGCCTGGAGAGGGCATTCAAGGGCTTTGACAGAAATCTGTCTTGTTTTTGGAACCTCATGGGTCACTTTGGTCAACAGATCAGTGAGGGAAGGAACTGGTAACTGGGACCAGGGATTGTCAAACTGATCATTTATTCACAGGCTTAGTCTCTCTCCCCCTAATACTCATGTCCCCTCTTGCCAGTTGACGCACAATGCTTGCTCAATAGGATACAGTATGCTAGTGAGGATTTTATGTTTTTGAACCTAATTTGGTTTAGCCTCATGCTTCAGCCATTCCCCTCCCTTACCCCTTACCCCTCATTCATAACCTCTCATTTCTTTCTACTAGTCTGTGTAGAGTTTACAGTTATCCTGGTTAAGGACCACATATGAGGGAGAGTATGTGGGATTCAATTCACTGTTCCTTTGAGTGTTAGCTTAGTAAGATCTGCTTGAAGTCAGACCATTCTTTCCAAAATTTCGATATGCCATTTTTCCTTTCATCTGCATAAAATTCCATCATGTAAATACACCACAGTTTCGCTGTCCATTCCTCCATGGATGGGCATTTGGGTTGATTCCAATTATTGACTATTATGAATTGAGCTGCTATAAATATAGTTGTACAAATGTTTCTTCTTCGAGATGTGACATCTTGTGGATAGATGCCTAATAGAGGGATAGCAGGGTCCATTGGTAGGTCTATGTCCATTCTGTTCAGGAGTCTCCACACTGCTTTCCATAGTGGTTGAACAAGTTTGCAATCCCACCAGCAGTGAATGAGGGTTCCTTTTTCCCCACATCCTTGCCAACAACAATTGTTGTTGGTTTTCTTTATGATTGGCATTCTGACTGGGGGAAGGTTTTGTGGTTTTGATTTGCATTTCTCTGATGCTTAAGGATGCTGAGCACTTTCTCAGGTGAGAAAAGACCATTTGTGTTTCCTCCTCTGTGAATTCTCTGTTGAGATCAGTGCCCCATTTTGTGAGGGGGCAATATGGGTTTTTGTTATTAATTTTTTTGAGTTCTCTGTAGGTTCTGGAAATTAGGCCTTTGTCTGAGTTGTAGCTGGAGAAAATCATCTCCCAGTTTGAAGGGGGTCTATTGACTCTGAGAATGGTGTTTTTGTCTGTACAGAAGCTTTTGATCCTGATCAGGTCCCATTGACTGAGTGCCTGTTGCACTTCCTGGGCCACTGGAGATTTGCACAGCAAGTCGTTCCCTACTCCTATCTCATGTAGGGTTCCTCCTACTTTTTCTTCCAGGGTGTTCAGGGTTACAGGCTTAATATTGAGGTCTTTGATCCATTTGGAGTTGATCTGTGTGCATGGTGAAAGCAGTGGGTCTATTTTCATTTTTTACACGTGTTTATCCAATTTGTCCAGCACCATTTGTTGAAGATACTATCTTTGGCCCAGCATACATTGTTGGCACCCTTGTTGAAGACTAAGAAGCTAAAGTTACTTGCATTAAAGGCTGGGTCTTCAATTCTATTCCACTGGTCAGACTGTCTGTTTTTCTGCCAATATTATGATGTTTTAGTTACTATGGCTTTTTAGTATGTTTTAAAGTCAGGTATGGTGATACCTCCTACATAATTTTTTTTTTTTTTGCTCAGAATAGTTTTAGCTATTCTCAGTACTTGGCATTGTAACTAAGATATGTCTTGGGGTGTTCCTCTTTTGGTTCAATTTGTTTGGGGTCCTCTGTATCTCTTTTAGATGTACAGGACTATCTGTTGCCAAGTATGGAAAGTTTTCTTAAATAATTCTGTTGAAAATATTTTCTATGCCCCTAGCCTAGTTTTCTTCTCCTTCTGGGATCCCAATGATACTGAGATTAGGTCTTTTTATGGTATCCCACCTTTCCCTTGAGTCTTGTTCACTTGCTCTTTTGAATTTTGTCAAGTTTCTGATTTCTCGTGAAGTCTCCTCTGTTTTGTCTTCCATGTCTGAAGTTCTGTTTTCCCAGTGTTTAATCCTGTTAGTAATAATTTCTAGGGACGTTCTTATTATTTCAATATGGTTTTTGTTTTCTGCAACTTCTTTTTTGGTTGCTTCTATCATCTTGTTGAGATGTGTTTTCATTTCAAGGTTTGATTTAATTACTTCTTCCTGACATTCATTCTTATATTTGCAGATGTCTTCAGTTAATTTGGAAAGCTGGTTTTTTATACCTTCAGTTTGCAGGTTTGTCTTTAGTTCTGATATGTCTCTTCTGAAGTCCATTAGGTTCTCCTCAATTATATTAATCCTGGTGTTAAAGCTAATGAGCTGAGTTTGTACCCTTTCAATATGTTGGTCCATGTTTTCTTGCATGACTAACATTAAGATCTTCTTAAGATATGTGACAGTATCAACAGGGTTTAGTGTCTTGTCTTCCTGGGCCTGCCTCTGCTCACTGTCTCTGGTGGCATTGTTGTTGCCATTTGGTGTGGTTTCCTCAGCTATTGATATATTCTTGCATTGAGGTCTGCCCATTTTGATTCCAGTTGAGGTGATTGTTGGGATGCCTTTGATCTGATTTCACTTTGGTAGTGTGTTCTGTGAGTACACTGGACTCCACAGGTAGTGTTGGGCACTTACTTGTATAATCTGTGAATATGTGTGCCCTCAGATCACTGGTGATACTGGGGGTACCCTTTTAGAGGAGGGTGTGGGGCTGTGGGGACTAAGTAGTCAGAGGGTGGGGTGCCAGGTCCTATGTAGCCTGCTAGGGGGTACAGTGCCCCTCGGGGGTAAGGTAAGATGGGTTATGGGGTCAGCTGCCTGTCACTGCCACTCAGGGTCTATTTATCACGTAGGGAAACTGTGGGAACCAGGTTGCACAAAAACCACAGGAGCTGGCGGGTTCGAGGGGAAACCACATGACCCGGAGTTTGAGGATACCTCTGGGACCTGCGCTTGGGGATTACTTAGAATCAGTGGGCAGGGGTACCATGGGGAACTGGGGTTGGGGAAACTGCGTGGGAAGACAGGCGGGGAAAATCACAGGGGTAAGGGCTCAAGGAAGCCTCAGGGTTCAGTGGGCAGAAAGTACCATGGAGGAGGGAAGAAAAAGAAAAGGGAAGAGAAAAAAAGTTAAAGAAAAAATAAAATAAAATGGAGCACACAAGAAAATAGACTAGCAAAAACCTGAAGGGGGGGCCGGGCTGACCTGCTGGAGACTGTAGGCCAGGGGGAGGGGCTGCGTAAGAGCCAGGCCCCAGTTGGTGGAGAAAAAGTAAGCAAGGAAATAGATTAGCAAGGGCCTGGAGGGTCGGGGAGGACTCTCTAGAGGCCCGGAGGGCTGGGGGGGAAGGGGTATGTAAGAGCCCAGGTCCAAAACAAAACAAACAAATAAAAAAATAAGCAAGGAAATGGATTAGCAGGGGCCTGGAGGGGCAGGGCAGATGGGCTGGATTCCTGGCCACATATGAGCCCAGGTTCTGGTTGCCAGGCCAAAACCAAAAGAAGCAAACAAAAGTAAGCAAGGAAATAGATTAGCAAGGGCCTGGAGGGGCGGGGCAGACACACTGGAGACCTGGAGGTAGGGTTTGGGCTATGTAAGAGAAAGAAAAAAAAAGGTTTAAAATGAGAGACATAAGGGATAGACGTGTGGAACACGCAGAGGGCAGGAGGGACAGGGAAGGAACCCAAGGGAAGCCGGCAGAGGCCGAGGGAAAGTTTCTGGCAGCCGGCATGCTGAGGCTGCTCCAGTGGGGCTTGCCAGCTCTTGATGACTCATTGCCTCTGGTCCTCGATGGAGGCTTCCAGTGGTGAGAATCCTGTGCTGGTAGGTGTCTGGAGCTCAGAGCGTGACTGCAGCTTGTGTCCACGACGTGGATCCCCGCTGAAAACCCTGACCCTTGTTTTCCAAAGGACACGGCATGTCTGCTAGTCAGCTGTCTTGAACCGGAAGTCCCCATAGAGCTTATTTCTAAAAATTATATCTTAGAGATATTTCTAGGTAAAAGAAACACAATAGGAAGGTGTAGAGCTAATGTACACTCTCTTTGAAGCATTGCAGTGACTGCACAGAATGTTAAGCTTTCTTACAAGGTAGTTGTATGACTTGGAATTGTCAATTTCTCTTGCATATTTTTTTGTTTTAAAAAAAAGATACCCAAGTGTTAATGATCTTATATTTTAACTGATTTCTACATTGATAGGCTTGAGTTCACTGACTATTTCATATTACACATTTTAGGAGCACTTATTTGTGATGTTACTCACTTTTAAAATAGTGTATAATTAAGTGAACTCCAATTAAAATTTAAAAATTTAATCCAAGCTGGGGCGTGGCGGCACAGATCTATAAATCATGGCTACTCAATTTGATCAACATACACCTTCTCTCAAACTTTTAAAGTTTTATTTTAAAATGTCTGGGGGAATGTATTTCAGTAGGAGACTGCAAAGCCGTTTAATACTATTTTTAAAACATATGTATTGTCAATAATTAGATACATTGTGTGAGCAAATCTTGTGATGGTACCCATTTCTCTCCACTCTGTCCCCAACCTTCTTGGGGCCCTCCTCAGTGGGCTTAAAGGATCAGTCCATGGCATAGGGTTTTATGAATTGTGTAAGAGGTAGCCAGTTTTTTTTCCTTTGTGTGTTGTTGCTGGGGGGGGATGTCTCTGGATATTCTCCCCCACCATGGTTCTTACAACCTTTTCCACCCCTTTTTAAGCTCAGTTCCCTGAGTCATGGTGGTTGAGTTTTAAGTCTGCTTTATTGTTGAGGTCTTAAGAGTCTCTAGACTTCTGCTTTGGTTTATGTTGGGTATCATCTGTGTCTGTCTCCACTGACCTTACATGGCTTATCTGACTTGTGTGGTGGTGGGTCTCTTGTTTATCTCTCCACTTTCTCATAGGTTTCCTTTGTGCCCTGTATGATAGGTTAGGGTTGCTTCATCTCCTGCCTGGATGTCATTTATCTTCATATGTCTTGTTGGTGGAATTGTGTTGTCCATGGTTCTTGCTGCCTTCTGAAAAATAAAAAAAGAATCTCCATTGGTGAATGATATCAGTATAGGTTAAATGACACAAACATTGTTGATCTGATGAGATTCTAATTGGTATAGCCTCTCTGCACATCCCTGGCAGTCTGAGTTTCCTCCTGGAGCCTGGATTAGTGGTTCCCCATAAGATTTTGCCATGGATTCCAGTTATAGTTAAGGGTTCCTTGCCACTTAGTGGATCTCTTAGCCAATCAGTAAGCCATTGATTTCCCACCTAGGCTTAGCATCACTATTGCACAGATGAGCACTCTAGCTCAGGACATACTGGAATTCGCTATATAGTCTCAGGGTGGCCTCAAGCTCATAGCGATCCACCTACCTGTGCCTCCTGAGTGCTAGAATTAAAGGCCCGTGTGTGCCACCAACTCCGCAGCTTATGTTTTTGTTTTAATTATTTTATTTATTTGTAAGGAGAGAGAGAGAGAAAATAAATGAGAATTGATGCTTTATGGCTGCCAGCCACTGCAAATGAACTCCAGATGCATGTATCACTTTTTACATCTGGCTTTATGTGAGTACTGGGGAATCAAACCAACTTTTTAAGCATTGCAGGCAAGTACCTTAACAGCTGAGCCATCGCTGCAGCTCTCCCTTACTGGAATTGATAGTTCAGTGCATGGGATCTAAATTTGGAAGGCAGGCCTTTGTATAGTAACTACTTCCTTCTATGACTGTCACTGATCAGAATAAGCATGTCACAGATGCACATGTAGAAAATCATTTCTGCCTAGATCAGTGTTGATATTGATCACTTTTCTCAAGGTCTTTCTGACATGGAAAACATCTGGAGACTCTAATAGAATACCAATTTATCAGAGTTTATTTGTTACTTTCTCATTGCTGGACAAAAATATCTAATTGGAGGCATCTTAAGGCAGGAAAGAGTTCATTTTTAGGTTAAAATTTTGAGGGGAAGTTTCATCATGGCATGGAAAGCCTGACAGGAATAGACATCTGGTGTCATAGCTTCCCATTAGTATGGAGAAAGTAGAAAGTGTAAAGGCACTTTGCTGGGATGGAGTATAAAACACTAAAGCCCATGCTGAAGTTATCTTCCCTACCCTGGGACAAACACCAGACTAGAACCAGTTTATGGGAAGAAGTGATTTGTTTCATGCTTACAGTTTCCAGAGAAAGCTTCATCATGGAGGAAGAAGCTGGACCACTTTATCATACATCCAGTAGAAAGAGAGAACAAACAACCAGAGCTCAAGCTGGCTCTGAACACCCAGTAGTGCTTGAGTCCTTACCCACTTCCAGTGACACACTTCCTACAGCAGGGAAGCTTAATAGAAATTCTATGGGGGACATTTTCATTCAAACTACCATAGCCCATTTCCAGTGACACAAGTTCTCCAACATGGTTCTACCTTTTAAAGGGTATATAAACTTCCCAAACAGCACTACCAACTGGGCATTAAGTATTCAAATACATGAGTCTGTGAGGGACATTTTGCATTTAGACCACCACACACAATTCCCAATATCATTTTTATTATACTTGTTCACTTCATTCTTCTCATTTTTATCTAAGGTGTGACCCTATAGAGGATGAAAGCATGAATATGTTATTTACTATTGTGCTCTTGGTGCCCAGCATTGAAAGGTGCATAGTAGATGTTCAAATATTTTTTCTTTTGAGTGAAATGTGTCCTTGTGTGTCTATTACCCTGGACCTTTTGGAGGGCAAGATACTTAAAGCTGGGCAAATAATTGATCCTTCATCGTTATTATAATGTCCAATTTATTGATTTTCTTTAAAGGAGAAGAAAATTGTCATACTCTGACTGAGTTTTTCAGTTGACAATTAGACTTTTGAGTTTTATCCAATTTAGTTGTCCAATTTCTGCAGTGGTATTGTACAATGTTTATAAAACACTGTATTCTTGTTACAGCCATAAGAGTGTTGAATCTTTACATCATGATGCTTTTGTTAATCTCTGCTTGATTGAGAAAATTAAAACTTAATTTTCTTACAATAATGTTCTTTGGCATTGCAATCAGAACTTCAGCATTAAGAGTTTATAAGTCAGCCATTTCTCTTATTCTTAAGGGTTGAGACTTTAGCGATACTTTTATAATTATACAATACTCATGTAATACTGTACCATTATATTTAATATAGTTGGTTATAAATGAGATTTAATAAACTCTGATTGCATGAGTAATCCACAATTGGATTTCCTTTTCAAAGTTCATTTTAATAAAAATATATGGTTACTATACTTAGCGACATAATATGCCTTCATTATAATGACCATTATCATTAGATTTGAATAATAAAAATTTACTAAAATAACTTTAATCAGTGCTTTTAATTTAAGGGTGTGATTCCAATTTTTGGGTCACTTTTGTCATTTGATTTTGTTGTCTTTTAACTCTGTGTATAAGCATTAAAGTTTCTACCCAGGAGTAAAATATATATTTACTTCTGTGCAGCTTGAGGGAAGATACATATTATATTCAGATCTGATTTGAGAATTTATCCCTGAATATTATTATATATTTTAAAGTATGTTTTTCTGTGTTTGGGATCTAAACTAAGGTCTCTCACCCTTGCTAATCAAGGCCTCTACCACAGAAGTATACTATAGCTCTGAAAATGTATCTTAATACAGCCACGTTCAATGTGTTTAAAAGTCAGCTCATATAAAAATGATTGATTTAACCTTATAAAAAAAGCAGCTTTCGGGCTGGAGAGATGACTCAGTGGTTAAGGTGCTTACACGCAAAGCCGACCTGAGTCCAATTCCCCAGTACCCAAGTACTGATGAATAATGTAATGATGATAGCCAGATGCACAAAGGGGTGCATGCATCTGGAGGTTGTTTGTAGTGGTTAGGGGCCCTGGTATGCCCATTCTCTCTCTGCTCTCTGTCTGCCTCCTCTCTCTCTCTGTGTCTCTTATTCAAATAAATTATATATATATATATATATATATATATATATATATATATATATATATATATATATGTATATATATTTTAAAAAAACAGCTTTCCACAGTTTCAGCAGTGTTTCACCAGTTATTTATTTGAGAGAGAATGTGTTTGTGAAAGAAAGAAAGTAGCCCCCATCTACTGCAAACAAACTCCAGACACATGAGCCACTTTGTGCACCTGGCCTATTGTGGGTACTGGGGAATCGAACCCAGGTCCTTTTCCTTTTCCTTTAACTGCTAAGCCACCTCTCCAGCCCTTCCTTTTTGATGACTATTTTGTTACTGAGATGGAGTACTTTTGTGCCTTTAACAATATATTTTTGAGAGAGAGGAGCCAGAGTGAAGGAAGGAATGAGAGAGGTAGGGAGAGAGAGGGGGAGAGAAGAATGAGTGCAGTATCGGCACACTAGGGCCTTGTGTCATTGTGAATGGACGCCAGCTGTTCGTAGCACTTTGTAGACCTGGTTTCATGTGGATACTGATTAACAAACCTGGGTTACAAGTTTTCCAAGTAGTGCCTTTAACAGATGAACTATCTTTTTAGCCCCACCGCTTTTCTTTTTGGATTCATCTTTAAAGTCAATAGTGTGGCAGAAAAAAAAACATTTGCTTTATATTGTAGATCATTTAGTTGCAAGTTATACAATGATTTCAGTGCATTTTAAACATATATTGGCTAAAAATCTCAACTTCTAAAACCCATTCTCTTCATGTCTGCTTAATGATTTTTCCTTTTCTTCTAGAATGTGTTCTCCTCTATTTCCCAGTTAGAAATAAAGTTTCAAAATAATTCCATATTTAGGAAAGATGTTATTTATGAATTTATGAGGGGCATGCTTAAGAAAATTTCTATATTAGATTATATGTGCACATTCATTCAAAATATACACTCTGCAGTGGAATGAAATTTATAAAGCATGAAATTAAGGACAGAAGGTTTTATCATAAGTAATTGGGATAATTTTTTACATGGATATACTTTGCTGTATACCTTTGGGTGCTCTATCATTCTTGAAAATAACTGGTAGGAAAAATATTTTTAAAAATCCTTAAGCATAAAATAAAGCACAATCTTTTTCCAGTGTTACTTTATACCATGGTTCCACATTTGCATTATTAGTGTCAATAGCAAAATTTTATTTAGTGTGTGTGTGTGTGTGTGGTGTGCAGGAATGTGTGTATACATTTGTTCCTGTGTGGACATGTGTGTGTGTGTGTGTGTGTGTGTGTGTGTGTGTGCATGCTCAAGGTAGAGGTTGAAGTTGATTATCTTAGTCAATTGCTTTCTATTTTCTGCACAGGGATTCTCACTGAATCTGGAGTTCACAGATTCTGTTAGACTAGCTGTCCATCAAGCCACAGGGCTCTCTTGTGTCCACCTCCCCAGCGTTGGGATTATATGTGCTGTAGACCCTGCTTTTATGTGGGTGCTAGGGATTTGAACTGATGTTCTCATGTTTGCATGGCAAGCTTTTTACCCACTGAGCCAAATCCCTAATACCTGAATAGCCAAGATTTAAATTCAATAGGAACTTTAGAAATAGAAATATATTTAGGAAAACAGGCATTCCAGGTACAGGAACAACAGACACAAACAGAGGCACATGCCTAGGGGAAAGGATCCAAAATCTTTTTTTCACCTAACACAGGGTATTATTAGGTAAGAGGTTGAAGGTGGTCCAGATCTAATCATACAAGGAGTGAATGTTTTAAGGAGGTCAAGAGGCACTGAGTATTTAAGCATGGTAGTATGTAGTCATTCATAATAATAACTGAGCTTCAATAGATAAGCACTGTTTTTGGCATAGTAAGTCTCAGTGAGCAAAATTCTTGCAAATGGGGAGTGAGGGAATAAGTTTTATAGGTAATAGAAATGAATGTTGCAGGCAGAGGGAAGATCTAGTTCCTGAGGCTGTTTGCCTTTCAGGGAAGCAGTGAGGTGGTCATTGTGACTGGAGGCAGGTAAATAAAAGGAGAGCAGTGGGAGATAAAGTCAGAGGGATCTTGTATTCATTGTAATGACTTACTTGCACTAGAAGGGAAAAATAAAGTCATTGCAGTTTTGAGCTAGGGAATAATGTGATCTCACTCATTTCACAGCATAACTTTATCTACTCTTTTCAAAATTATCTGTAAAATGGCAGAAGTGGAAGCAGGGAGGCAGGCTTGGGGGGTGCTAAGAAAATGTAGGTAAGAGCTGATAGTGGATTGAAGTTGATTGTTCTGTGGGCGGCAGAAGTATTGAGATGAAATTGGGGAGCTAGCTGCTCGGCTATTAGAAATGAAGACGGAGTGGACTGATGTATTAGAGAAGACAAATAGAGTGCAGGCATACCATTGGAATAAATGGCACCCTCTTCTTTGTAAAATGAGGTGCTAAACTGAGATTATCACACATTCTCTCTAATTGTCCATGTGGCTTAATGTGGACAAAAGTGTGATACATGTGTTCAGTTGAGATACTGATTTGATTTGAAACACTTCTGACAGATGTGTACCTTAAATTAAAGAATTTGACTAAAGATTATTTTGGCATCTCATTTATATTGTTCCTCTGGATATACAGATGATTTCAATCTCAAATTTATAACCCCAAAGGAACAGAAGAAACGGACAGCAAGAGTTGCTTAAAGAATTATATAATCTGTCTCAAAAACGCAGGAAGACGAGCCTACATCAAATGTTGGCAGGCTTACGTCAAGCACTTCTGATACTTTGACATTTCTGTCTGTATTGAAAGAATCTTGATATTTATCATTGTGCATAAAAGTTTTCTGGAAAACACACTAGAAAAACAAATGAGAAAATTAATTAAGTTCCAGGTAAATTTATTCTTTTTAAATGGCTTCAGTTCTGATATAAATAATCTCCCCACTTATTTTTTCCCATGGCAGTAAAGATTGGTAGGTTTTGCAATGAAAATATTGTGCAAATATTAGAAATTTTGAATTAAAAGTAGAAAAAAGAGTTACACATGCAATAATAGATTTACCACTATAGCCCTGGGAAGAATGATTGTTAACAGCACAGAGTTGGGGCTAATGGAAGCAGTTTCCTGAGATCCTGAGACCAAGTGATTGTAACTTTCTTCAGACTCATTATGGATGGGTTATATTAAATTCTGAATGAGTATGGTTCTGTCCTAAACATACTCTTTTTGGAAATTTCAGGATACAGTCATGTGCAACGTAATGAGTTTCAGTCGGTGATGAGACCACATCCATAATGGGGATTCTCTAAAAGCATATCATCTAGTGATGGCTTAGGCATTTTAGTTTGCTTAAGTATACTATGGTATTTACACAATGATGAAATTGCTTATTTGACATTTCTCAGAACATACCTCATCATTAAATGATGCATGGCTGTTTACTATATGGTGAGAACTATAGTTCATACTGTATCTTATAAAATTTCAAAGTATCAATTGGATCCTAATGATAACTGAGTTGTTAGATAATATTTTAGTTTTTTGTTACTTTCTAATTCAAAATTACCTATGTGTGACATTTGATCTATTGTACATTTGCTTTTAAAAAATTTAGTTTCTTTAAAGCATGGTTTGATGAACCCCCCCCTAACTTATGATGTACAGCCCAAACAAAACCTTTGAGGAATTGGTGAGATGAGCAAGAGACCTATCTCGACAGCAAGACAGATAACCTGTGAAAGGATGATGGAGTGAGACACGGAGGATACCCAACACAATCCAGAGCAGAAATCCAGAGACTCTTAAGACATCCATAGTAAAACAGACCTAAAATTCACCCACCATGACTCAGGGATCTGTGCAGAAGGAGGGGTGGTAAGAGCTATGGAGGGGGAGAGGAAAAAAAAAAAACAATTGGCTACCTCTCATAAAATCCATAACCCCTATCCCATGGACTGGTCCAGCAAGCCCACGGTAGGAGGGCCCCCAGTGGGGTGAGGATAGGAAGGAGGGAAATGGGGATACTGTCATAAGACTTGCTCATCCAATGTATCTAACTATTGATAATAAATATGAAAAAAGTTAAAAATAAACATGGTTATTCATTAAAAATAGGATTGGTTTGAGCCCTGCCATGATGAAGGGATAATGAGGGTTTCATCTATGCTGTTGTTATTAGCCCACTGACTGTGATTGTCGTGTCTGAACTCTGTTATTCTTCTGAGGAAGATTTCTTGTTTCTTCCGTATGGAATATCTCTTGCAGTAGCTTCTGAAATTGTGGCTTTGATTTGAAATAGTCGTAGAGCTGTTTTACTTCA
>PVHP010048558.1:0-12466 GCA_004024765.1 Zapus hudsonius
AAGGAGGAAGAAGAAGAAAGAAGGAAGAAGGAAGAAGAAGAAGAAGGAAGAAGGAGAAGAAGGAAGAAGGAGAAGGAAGAAGGAGAAGAAGGAAGAAGGAGAAGAAGGAAGAAGGAAGAAGGAGAAGGAAGAAGGAGAAGAAGAATCTGGACACTCGTCCTTAAACCATTCAGAAAAATCAGCTCATAATGAAGTACTTGAGGCCACACTTGCTGCACAAGCACAAGGGTCTAAGACCACCTAAGTGTGATTCCCAGCACACACATAAATAGCTGGGCATGGCCATGCACATCTGTAATCTCGGTCCTGCAGGGTGGAGGAAGAGACTAGAGAATCTCTTGTGTTTGCTGACCTAAAAAAAATGGTGAAAACTGGGCTGGAGAGATGGCTCAGCGGTTAAGGCACTTGCCTCCAGTGCCTAAGGCCCCCGGTTCAATTCCCCAGGTCCCACATAGGCCAGACCCACAAGGTGGTGGCCCTGGTTCGATCTCTCTCTCCCTTTCTCTCTCTGCTTGAAAAATGAATAAATAAAATATTTTTTTAAAAAATGGTGAAAACTGAAAAGATGGATGAATGAGAATAAGATGACACTATACAATCTCTGGCCTCCACACATGTGCAAACAGACATATGCATCTGCACACAAATGTGTATACACTACATATCAAATCTCAAACTATACCACACATACACATGACAAATATATATATATATACATATACATATATATAATAAGATAAGGAAATAGCAGCTATTATAAAAAGTTAACTACAGAGCTGGGAAGATGGCTCAACAGTTAAAGGCACTTGCTTATAAGCCTGCCAGCCTGGGTTCAATTCCCAAGCCACCCACATAAGCCAAATGCAAAAGAAAGTGTCTGGCATTCATTTACAAAGGCAAGAGGTTCTGTCACACCCACCCACCCACACCCACACACACATGCAAATAAATTTTTAAAAATGAACTACAGTTCTGAACTGAAGAATTGTAACTACAGAACTCTTAGAAGAAAACAGATGTGTAAATCTTTGTGGCCTCTGATTAGGCAACAGTTTCTTAGACACAACAACAGAAATACCAGTGGAAAAAAATAGGTAAACTGGACTTCAATAAATAATTTTTGTCAATCAAAGTACACCACTGGTGCTGGGGAGATGGCTCACTGGATAAGGTGCTTGCCACACAAATGTGAGGACAAGAATTTGGATCCTCAGCACTCACATAAATGCTGGGTAGGTATGTCAGCCCCTTATAATCACAGGACTGGGATGCAGAAACAGGGGATCCCTGGGGCAAGCTGGCTGAAATGACGAACTCTGTGTTCAAATGAGAGCCCCTGCCTCACTAAAATAAAAAGGAGTGGTCAAGAAGACACTTGATGTCAGCCTCTGGCCTCCACAGTACACACGCATGGGTCTATATACATACATACTTCTGGATACAACATGGCGGTTACATTTATTAACTCAGGGCAGCTTTAGTTTCCTATACAAGAGTCCATCTTGGATGGCAGGGGTGGTGGGGTACTCATGAGACCCCATCTCTGCCAGAGGAGCTATTGCCAATTAATGGTTACTGGGGAAGGAGGAGTCAAGTTCTTTAGAGGTGTAGCCACTGGCAAGTTGTTCATGCTCCAGAAAATAACTCCACCCATGCACACACAAGGTTAATGAAGGATGATTATGTTCAAAACATATGCATGTATGAAACTGTCAAACATTAAATGAAGGGACTGGGTATGGTGGCACATGCATTTAATCCCAGCACTCAGGAGGCGGAGGTAAAAGGATTGCTGTGAGTTCGAGGACAGCCTGAGACACAGTGAATTCCAGGTCAGCCTGGGATAGAGTGAGACCCTACCTTGAAAAACAAAAACAAAATTAAATTAAAACTTAAAAACATTTAAATCAAGAGAAATTTGAAGAAAAACAATAATGTTTCTCGTGAAAAACATGACAGAAGATCTAGGTAAGAAATTTGTGATCCTAAATTTTCCCATTAAAAAGTAATGTTTCTGATCAAATACTATTTAATGGCCATAGATTTGATGCTGACAGGAGTATATGAATTAGTTTTACAGAGATTAACAGAAAAATGATCTTATGAAAATGGTTTTACGCTGGGCATGGCGGCACATGCCTTTAATCCCAGCACTCGGGAGGCTAAAGTAGGACTGCTGTGAGTTCAAGGCCAGCCTGGAGCTACAGAAGGAGTTCCAGATCAGCCTGGGCTAGAGTGAGATCCTGCCTTAAAAAAATCCAAAGGAAAAAAAGGCTCGTATATTTTCTATTTCACAAACTCATGAAGTCTAGGCTGTCTTCAAACTCATTATATAGCTGAGGATGACCTTGAATTTCCTTGATAATCCTGCCTCAGCCTCCCAGGTGCTGAGATTACAAAATAAATTTATGCAGTGTTGGGGATCAAATCCAGGGCTTCACTTCCAACTGAGCCACACCCCTAGCCCTAAATTAGAAACTTTTTTTTTCCTAAACAAAGCCAACTAAATAAACTCAGTGAAACAAGGACCAGTGCTTTTAGGGAACTGTAATAATCGTTGCTTTCACATTGTATTATTACACAGGAATGACTCTTTTGAGTACATGTTTATTTCAGGGGATGTGTAAGCATGTTACATGAAAGAAATAATGAAGAATTACTGTGAACTGGCAAAGCTTTTTCACAAAATTTCATACTATCCATATTTTAAATTATACTTAATTTGCTAATTTCTTTTGGAGGGTGGGGTTGTTTTGCTTTGTTTTCTCCCAAGGTAGGGTTTCTCTCTAGGCCAAACTGACCTGGAACTCACTCTGTAGTCCCAGGCTAGCCTCGAACTCACAGTCATCCTCCCACCTCTAACTCCCAAGTGTTGAGATTAAAAATGTGCACTAACTTCTTTTTTTATTTGTGAGAGTGTGTATGGGTGGGTACACTATGGCTTTTGCTGCTAAAAATGAACTCCAGACACATGTGCCCCTTTGTGCACCTGGCTTTACATGAGTCCTGGGGAATTGAACCTGGGTCAACAGGCTCTGCTAACAAGCAGCTTTTAATCCATCTTTCCAGCCTCAACTTGCTAACTTCTGATTCCTGCCCAAATTCAATAAATGACAAAGAACTCAACTTCTTCCAAAGTTTACCTCAGCAGCAATTCAGAAGTCAATTACAGGCTGGGGGGTTAGCTCAGTGACATAGTGTTTACCTGACATGTACAAAGACCTGGGTTCCATCCCCAAGGAGAAAAGCCAATTAGACAAAGACAAGTAGCTACCTCTTTGACATCAGGGACACAATATATAGACGCCTATCAAAAGTCAGACTGTTACCAGCTTCCCACTAAGCAGACCAGTTCCAACTCAGTTTCTCCTAATATACACTCACAACGCAGATCCCTCTGGCCCCACGTGTGGCCCTTACTCACCAAATATGCCTCTGCTTCTACAGCAGGCACTAGACTGATGTCCCCAATTCAGCTCTGATACTGTCTCCCCCTTGGGTCTCAGGTCCCACACAGGTCCAAGTGAGGCCTGACTCTGGCCAGATTGTCCCCCTTCAGATGCCAGTTGCAAACTCCACACTGTTCACCTGTGCTTCTGATCAAGCTACAAATAAAGTTCCTAAAACCTCACCCCATCTCCATTATGTTAACTCTCTGTGAAGACTCAGAACTCAGAGAATACATTCACTGGTTTACTATAAAGGAAAACACAGAATACACATGAAGAGATATAAAGGCAAGGGGTGGGGAGCTCTCTGGCCTTCTCCAGATGCATGCCTTCAGCTGTCTGGAAGCCTCCAAGAGTTCAGCTAACTGGAAACTCTGGACACAGGTCTTTTGAGTTATCATGAGCACTTCATTGTGTTGGGCATGACTGAAGCACAGTTGGTTAGACAGAAACACCATGTTCTGAAGCTAACAGCAAGCTGGGAACACAGCAAAGCCCATCCAGACTCTGGCTGGCCTCTCTCTACAGCATGTCTTCCTCCTGTGTGTGTATAGGTCAGGACTCCTGAAGTAGCAGTCCTGTGATCAAAAAAGATAAAGCATGAAATTTCCTTGTGGCCAGCTCCAAGATAGAAATTCCAGTTTCTATGGCTGACCTTAAAGAGAAAAAGAAGAAAATGAAAGGAGGACAGAAGGTTAGGGAGAAAGACTGTTCTCTGAGGTCTTAAGCCCCCCAACATTAAGGTAAATGACAGTCCTGCACCTTTAAGGCTCTGAATCTGCTCCTAGGAATCAAGATTAAAGAGTCAAATTCTCACCTTCATTTCCTTAGGAAATGGCAAGAGCTCTGGGATTTGTAAATCAGGAACAATGGACAAAAAAAAAAACAGGATAGAGAGATGGCTTAGTGGTAAAGGCACTTGCTTGCAAGCCTGATGGCCCAGGTTCGAATCCCCAGTACCCACATAAAGCCAGATGCATAAGGTGGTTGTGCATCTGGAGTTTGCACTAGCTAGAGGCCCTGGCACATCCATTCTTATATTCTCTCTCTCTCCTCTCTCTCTCTCTCTCTCTCTCCTTACAAATGAGATAAAATTTTAAAAAACATCACTCTAGAAAAATATACAAAGTGACTAAAACTAGAAATATATTTCTAATATATTTCCTTGCCTCAAAGCACACTTGCAAATCATTTTAATTGCTACATAATACTTCACTGAAAGGATCTACCAACATTTGCTTGGAAAATTCTGTTACTATTTGTTTTAAATTTTTCATTACTCTAAACACTATGATAAATATATCTAAAAAGCATCTAGGGGCTGGAGAGTTGGCTCAGCGGTTGAGGCACTCACCTCCAGTGCCTAAGGCCCT
Organism: Zapus hudsonius; assembly: GCA_004024765.1. Lineage (NCBI taxonomy): Eukaryota > Metazoa > Chordata > Mammalia > Rodentia > Dipodidae > Zapus > Zapus hudsonius. The sequence goes on from PVHP010048558.1 coordinate 4,823, forward strand.
GGGTTCAATTCCCCAGGACCCACATAAGCCAGACCCACAAGGTGGTGGCCCTAGTGCGCTCTCTCTCTCTCTCTCTCTCTCTCTCTCTCTCTCTCTCTCTCTCTCTCTCTCTCTCCTCTCTGCTTGAAAATGAATAAATAAAAATATTTTTAAAAAAAAATAAAAAGCATCTAGGCGCACACAATTATTTTCTTAAGCTTTTAGAAGAGTTAATGGGTTAAGGGTAGAGTGTGAGTATATTTTAAAATACTATAGTACCCATATTTTAAAATGCTATATTTTTTCTTGATTTGTTTTTCTGACTTTTTTTCTGCTTCTATGAAGAAATCCTTATAAATGTGGAGGTTAGGGGACAACTCTGAGGTGTCTATATGCCATCTTGGAGTCTTTTCAGATAAGCAGCAGCCATGCTTTCTCAGCTAGAACCTTTACAGAGCTGAGGCTGAGCTAGAAACACTGGAGGCCCCTGCGTGTGTGCGTGTGGTGGCACATGCCTTTAAAACCAGCCTTAGGAAGGCAGAGGTAGGGGGATTGTTGTGAGTTCCAGGTCATCCTGGGATAGAATGAGACCCTACCTTGAAAAAAGAAAAGAGCACTGGAATGTATAGCTTCATTTTTATCTTCAAGGAAAAGTAAAACCACTGAGATACTGTAATAACTTATCTGAGAAGATACTATTAATAGAGCTGCTCTGTCCCAGCAGGCCAAATGAAACAGATTCCCAGAAATAGTGCAGAGGGCTAACATTATCCTTCTGACGCAGGTCTTCGTGATCTGAATCTCTCTCTTTCTTTTTTATTTATTTTGAAATTCTGTGAACCAACTACAAGGCCTCACCCATGATAGACAAGCATTTTACCACAAAGTTACCCTCAGTCCCCCATCTTTGCAAATTCTCCAAAGTTGTACTGCTAATAAAACCAGCGTAGGTGTGGAAGAGAAGGAAGAAAGACTAAGAGCCACAGAGTGGGTAGGAGGCCTTCATGACCTCACAGTGAACACCTATAACCCCACTGAGGAGGGCCCTCAGGGAGAGCAGAGCAGGGGCAAGGGGATATAAGAGCATGAGCTTTTATAAAAATATAAACAAACAAACAACAACCAGTATTGTTTATTCCTTTAATCCTAGCACTCAGGAGGCTAAAGTAGAAGAATTGAAGTGAGTTCAAGTCCAGCCTGGGCTAGGGTGAGACCCTGCTTCAAAAAAGGAGGGAAGGGTTGGAGAGATGGCTCAGTAGTTAAGGCACTTGCCTGCAAAGCCAGACTTGGGTTCAATTCCCCAGTACTCATGTAAGCCAGATGCACAAAGTGGCACATGCATCTGGAATTTGTTTGCAGTGGCTAGAGGCCCTGGCATGCCTGTACTCTCTGTGTCTCTCTTTGTCTGTATCTCTCTGATTGCAAATAAATAAATAAATAATATTTTTTTAAAAACACACAGGAGTAGAGAGGTTGTTGGTGGTGGTCAGCAAGACTATATGCCCAACACTCTGCACACACACACTAATGAACACACTTACCATGTCCTGTAACACTCTGCACACACACAGGCCCCAGAACATGCACTCAGGAGCACACTCACTATGTTCTGCATCACTCTGCACACATAAAGGCTCTGACACATGCACATCCTCCATCAGGAAAAAGCTCACACTCCAGAACCAAAGATAGTGAGTAATATTCCAATAAAATGTAAAATGCAAAAATACAATGATGCCCCCTGAAACTCCACTTTCCTTTATTATTCACTCCTTCCCATGGTTAATCATGAACCTCCAGTTCCCATTCACCATACCAATCAATGTGGCAAATAGTAACGGCCAATGCCACTCTGCTTGTCATCTAAAGTCCAGTCTTTAGCTTGCTTCTCCATTTGCTTCTAGCTTTTTTGTTTGTTTGTTTTGTTTTGTTTTTTCGAGGTAGGGTCTCACTCTAGCCCAGCTCAGGCTGACCTGGAATTCACTATGTAGTCTCTGGGTGGCCTTGAACTCACAGCAATCCTCCTACCTCTGCCTCCTGAGTACTGGGATTAAAGGCGAGTACTGGGATTAAAGGCGAGCTTGCTTCTAGCTTTTAAGCAGAAGAAAGTAATAATTATCCTAATGAAAGAACTTGCCAATGGATAAGTGTCCCAAGGTTAATTCTGAATAACAGCTTTGTCATTCAGCAGAATCTTCTTCAACCTCTGACCAGATGAACTCATGATTGCAAGGCCGACCCTATGTTGACTCATGCTCAGATGGGAGCCATTCCTGGCTGCACGTTGGAGGCAAGCACCAGACCCAGTGACAGGTAGCCAATGACAAGATTATGAAATACACAACTGACAATCTCTGAAAGTCAGCTGGGACTTAGCTTCCTCATGGAAAAGCATACTTTAATAAACCTGATGGTCGTGAGGGAAAAGAGCTGGTGAGACACTATAATGTCCAAGACACAAACAGAAACAAATACACAAGCTAACAACTTACGCATTTTTAAAAGTTTAAGTTCAATGAAATGATATGGGATTTGCTTTAAAAAAACACTGCAGGGCCTGTATGTGGGGGAGGGTAATATGTGGAACCAGAATACTGAGTTACCTGTTCAAAACTAGTGAGGAGTGCTAAAGGCTCAATATAACCATCCAGTTTTGGACATGAATGAAATTTTCATAATAAAATGTTAAAATGAAATTTAAAAAAGGCTCAAGGGACCAAGTTCTAACATTCTCAGATCTACAAGGGAAGTCACTATTGGCTAGGCTATTCCTCTTCTTTTTTTTTTTTTTTTTTTTTTTTTTGGTTTTTCGAGGTAGGGTCTCGCTCTAGCCCAGGCTGACCTGGAATTCACTATGTAGTCTCAGGCTGGCCTCGAACTCACGGCAATGCTCCTACCTCTGCCTCCCAAGTGCTGGGATTAAAGGAGTGCGCCACCACGCCCGGCTAGGCTATTCCTCTTCTAGATTCTTCAAGCTCAAGAAGTTCTTCAAGTTCAAGAGTTTACAATCTCTTGAAATCCGTGCAAGGAGCACTAAGAAAGCAAATATACTCACACTGTTTTCATTTAATAACAAGTTTATGCCTTTTCTACAAACTTCATATTTCTAGAGGTGAAAAGAGGACACCAAGTGTGTGGAATGTGAGCCCAGAATATGTAATCAGGTTTGTCCTTAGTCATCTGGCACTAGACAAATCACTGATTCTTAGTTCTCTCCTCCACAAAACAGATAGTAGTCAAACTCTTTCACAGCAATCAGTAGAAATTATAAAAAGTAAAAGGATTAGGGAGAGAGATGCCTATAAATTCTATCACAGAGATCACATGTGCAAGGGCGCCCCTCACACACTGGCTCCTGGTGGTCTTTACCTACCATGGAACCTGCCCTCAGGAGCACTCCCACCCCCACCTCCACACCTGCCTTTGCTCCTGCCTTTCTCCCCTTTATACACATCTCCTTGAGGAAGCCCACCCAGCAGCTCTTGTCCCTTCCTCCAGCCACACATCAACTGTCGCCTTTGAATAACCTCAAACCACTTGTCCTGTCCACTCACACAGACCACTGTGGTTTGTCCACACTATAATCTTTAAGCCCAAGTTAAAAACCCATCATCACTGAGCATGAGCATGCTATGGGCATGTGAATACAGGGTAAATATTAAACCAGCAATTCACAGGTGAATAGCAACAAGTCAAACATCATTTACTAAATCTTCTTGAAAAATCTATAGTCATCTGAAACAAAGCAAGTACTCAACAAATAAGCAGCAAAAACAAAACAAGGAACTACAAATACATGGAAATAAAGTAATCTGGAAGCAATGAAAAATTTTGCAATTTCAAACATCCTCACACAATTTCTTTTTTGAATCAGCAAAATAACTACAAAATTTATAGCAGGGCAAAAATGGTTTTTCTTAGACTTGGAGAAAAGAGCCCTATAGATAATAAGGTATTAAAAATTTTAACTTTTATAATGCAAACCATAATCAATGGACAAAAAAATAGAAAGCCCAAGGAAAAAAAAATGTCATTTGTATGTAATAGTTTGTAGGGTTTAGTTTTTTAGAATTTATTTTTGTTTTTTTTTTTTTTTTTTTTTTTTTGGTTTTTCGAGGTAGGGTCTTGCTCTAGCCTAGGTTGATCTGGAATTCATTATGTACTCAAAGGATGGCCTTGAACTCATGGTGATACTACCTCTGCCTCCCGAGTGTTTGGGATTAAAGGTGTGTGCCACCAGACTGGTAGTTTTATTAGTTTTTTTTGTTTGTTTGTTTGTTTTGTTTTTGTTTTTCGAGGTAGGGTCTCGCTCTAGTCCAGGCTGACCTGGAATTCACTATGTAGTCTCAGGGTGGCCTTGAACTCACGGCAATCCTCCTACCTCTGCCTCCCGAGTGTTGTTGTTTTGTTAGTTTTTGAGACAGCATCTCAAATAGCTCAGGCTGGCCTTGTACTTACTATATGTACAGAATGACCTTGAATCTGGGATTTGCTTCTATCTCCCAAGTGCTGGGATTACAAGTATGTACCACCATGCCTGTTAATAAGATGCTGAGGATGAAACCCAGGGCTTTGTTCATGCACTCTACCAACTGAGCCCTGTTTTCTCTTTCTCTTTCTCTCTTTCTTTCCTTCCTTCCATTCTATTTCCTTTCTTCCTTCTTTCTTTTTCAGATAGGGTCTCATATTGTAGCCCAGGCTGCCCTTGAACACCTAGCAATCCTCCTGCCTCCCAAGTACTGGGATTATAGGAATGAGTCACCATGATCAGCCTCTATAAGCAAATGCCTTTCAATTGCTGAGCCATCTCCCCAGCTCTTCAGCTCTTCCAAATTAAGTGTGCTTCAAAAGCACACATCACAAAATAATGACAAAGGATAATTTATGGCAGTGCACACTCCTACACTCACCCTGCATCTACAGCCAGATCTTTCCATGATTTTAAATGTTTGCAACCAAGTCTTTCAACCCAAATCCAGACATGACCATTCACAGGCCCAGAGACAACTCTATCTGGATATCCCACCAGCATGTTAAATCCACATACCTTTCCTAATAAATCCCTTCTAAATCTACCATTCTCTGATTCTCCAACTAATCACCTGGAACCTCATGTAGCTTCTCCCTTAAGCCCTTCCAGGTCCCTTGACAAAGCCCTATCACTTCTTCCTCCTCCTCCATCTCTCTTGAAACCGGCTTCTTTCCCAGCTGACAAGGCCTTAATCTTCACTTGCATCCTTTCTCTCAAAACAACTCTGCAGCTTCTACCTGGGCCTTCCAAGTCCAAGATCTGACTTCCTTCCCTGCTCATTCATTCTCAGGCTCTCTGGAGTACAAATGCACTTCTGACATTCCCAGCTCAACAGCTGTCAGTAGACATTAACTTTCTCAGAAAACAGCCTCCACAATATACAATGACCTTTCATGATCCAGCCCCAACCCCATCTGCGCCTTGCCTCTCACCAACCCTACTACCAGCATCAGCCTCCCTTCTCTCTCCTTCCGTGAAGCCTGTGTTGACCTGAAGCATCTGTTGCCAAAGGCCCACACTCTGCATGTCTTTCCCAACATCTATGCCTAACAACATACCTAACAATACCCTCCTCCTTCAACATTCAACTTCACTGCTGCCTCTCCTAGAAAGCGTTCCTGACTGCTTTCTGCTGTGTATGACAGGTATTTTAGGGCCATGGTACTAACCCTACAATACCCCGTCCTATTTCAGAAGGTTAATTTGTTTTGCCAGTAGGCTCTCAGCTCCTTCAAAGTAGAAACTTTTGTACTAGTCTCAATTGCCAATAAGTTAATTATGGCTGTAGCCAGAGTATAAGTTCTTGGGAGGTACTAACAATACTGCTCGTAGTTTTCTCCATAGTCTATAACATAATATGCTACATGCATTTAGGACACACAATAAATAAGCATTTAGTGGTCACATTAAAACTTCACTGGGCAGGAGAGATGGTTCAGCAGTTAAGGCACTTGCCTGAAAAGCCTAACAACCTGGGTTCAATTCCCCAGTACCCACATAAAGCCAGATGTGCAAAGTGGTACATGCATCTGGAGTTCTTTTATAGCAACTAGAGGCCCTGGAATGTCCATTCTCTCTGTATGTTTCTATTCTATCTCTCTCTGCTTGCAAATAAATAAATAAAAATATTTTTAAACCCCCCTCACTAAAAGCCTAGGTAGCTAACACTTCCCAGGGCCACTGATCCATTCCTGACTCCAGTGTTACAATGATTTCATTCTATTGAGAAAAAATAGAAACACAAAGTTCACCTTCCGGTTTTTTCCTTTGACGCTTACTCTTCTTTTTTTTTAATTTTAAAATATTTTATTTATTCATTTTCAAGCAGAGAGAGATACAGAGAGAGAGAAAAGAGAGAAAGAGAGAGAGAAAGAGAGAGAGAGAGAGAGAGAGAGAGAGAGAGAGAGAATATGCACCAGGGCTACCACCTTGTGGGTCTGGCTTATGTGGGTCCTGGGGAATTGAACCTGGTACCTTAGGCACTGGAGGCAAGTGCCTTAACTGCTGAGCTATCTCTCCAGCCCACCTTTGATGCTTGCTCTTCTAACAATCCACTCTCTTTATTGATCAACCTATTACACCTGTCTCTATTAATTCACAATCCCATTAAGGCATAAATCTTAATTTTTTTTCCAATCATTTATGTTTGCTACAAGAATTAACAAGGTAGGGCAGGCAAGGTGGTACCAGCACACATTTAATCCCACCACTTGAGAGGCAGAGGTAGGAGGATCACTGTAAATTTGAGGCCAGTCTGAGAATGCATAGGGAATTCCAGGTCAGCCTGAGCTAAAGCAAGACTCTATCTCAAAAAAAAAAAAAAAAGGCTAGGCTCAGAATATAGTTCATGACAGATCATGTGCCTAGCATGTGTTAAGACACTAGGTTGAATTCCTCCCCAGGAAGGGAGGAAAGGAGGAAAAGAAAAAGGGAAGGCAGGAGGGACAAGATAACAAGCTAAAGGAACATTTTGTCTGTCCAAGAATAATTTTTTTTTGAGGTAGGGTCTCACTCTAGCCCAGGCTGACCTGGAATTCACTATGTAGTCTCAGGGTGGCCTCAACTCATGGTGATCCTCCTACCTCTGACTCCTGAGTGCTGGGATTAAAGGCATGCACCACCACGCCTGGCTTGTCCATAAATGATTTTATGTGTGAGGAAACTGAGGTTCAGAAGGGATAACTTGCTAATGTTCCAATACTAGGCAAGCTTAATGCCAGGTCTGACTCTATACCATGGTGCTTCCCAGACAGTGGACTTGGCCTGAACAAAAAGCTACATTTAAGACTGCCTGATATTACTTATAAGTCTTTCACAAGCACTCAGCTTATGAATTTATTTTCTCTGGGATTTTGGCCTATGACAGCCGTAAATCTAATTAGAAAAAAAAGTTGGGGGCTGAAAAGATTGCTTAGTGGTTAACGCATTTGTCTGCAATGCAGAAGGACCAGAGTTCGATTCCCCAGTGCCCATATAAAGCCAGATGCACAAGAGGGTGTATGTGTCTGGAGTTCATGCTGTGCCCATTCTCTCTCTCTCTCTCTCAAAAATAAATAATATATATATATTTAAATATTTTATTTATTCATTTTCAAGCAGAGACAGAGAGGAGAGAGAGAGAGAGAGAGAGAGAG
>PVHP010048559.1:0-12482 GCA_004024765.1 Zapus hudsonius
TTCCTAAACATGTTTACAATGTCTGTGGGAACAATTGAGATGCCTTTCCTTAACCTACAGTGTTGATGCATAATAGAAACCACAGAGAAAATGGCATGGAGCTTTCTGAGATGGGTGTTGTATGATTATTTGATAATATCACGTTGCTTTTACTGTCACTGATGCAGTCATTGTTGGTATTGCTGTGTTTTCCTCTTGTACAAATCAGGAAAATATAATATTCATAAAGATTCTACTCCTATCACACTGGAAATGTTTTAATCCTTATTTATTATCTTCCTAGCCACTGTGATATTTCCCTTATGGGTTTAGTTATAATTTTTTAAAGTACAATAAAATGTAAATAGAAGCTGCTTACTCACTATTTCTCTGAAGAAGAAAAATAAGGTAATTTCAACATCAAACTCAGAAATTGTTAGCAGAATCTCTTATCCTAGGTTTAAACCTATTTATAGCAACTAAACTTACTACAGAAATTCAAAGTTGTGTACATTCTGACAGGGCCAATGAATAGTTGCATTAATGCTACAGGTCATTATCATGTTCACATAATATCTTCTGATGATCATTTTGAATGTACATGAAACAAGTATGTATAAGCATCTCTGTATTGAATGTGCATGTGAGGCTCTCAGTATTTGTGGCTAAGAACAGTGAGGGGTTGAAAGGCAGAGGAGTAAAACACCCAGCTATGAAGTATTGTAGATTCTCATACTGTTTCTCCACCAATGGGAGAACCATGTATTAGGTCACCATTGAAATGCCTAGAAGCCACAGAGTTTCAGTTCTGTCAAGAAAGATTGCTGAATGTATTTCACATTAAGGCATATGAAATTCCATAAGTAAGCTATATGCATACCTGACTTCCTTGAGGCAATAGTGACTGTTGGTTGCTGCGGGTGATAAGAGAGCTTGCCAGGATCTCTAAGAATTTTCAGTGCTGCTGTGCTTCCTAGGAGAAAAATGTACAGAGGACAGAGTGCCCTGTTGGCAAGCATGGTACATTATCATCTATTTCAGAATTACTAGTGCCAAGAACAGGAGGCCTCCTTCGGACAAAATCTACAGCGGTGACTTTGAACAATAAAAGAAAGATATAAGAGGTCAGATGCACAGAGAAAAATACCCTAATAGTACAAAAGCAAGGAACTTCATTTTACCTAGAATAGCTAATGAAGTCTGGAGAGTTCTCTATAAGTCAAAGGAAAAGAAAAAAAAAAAACATGAAGCTAGCCACAGATGTCCAGAGTATGCACCGTCATTTGTTGTGCTGTCACATAAGAGAAATGACCTCTCTGGAGAGAGCAATAGGAATGACTGAAATGAGCTGTAATGCTCCAAACTTCTTCCCAACCTCAGCAGGAACTCTATACGGTATTTCTAGGTGGAAATTGAGTTAATACAAATGCATCATGTTTCCTCTTTGTAACTTGTCTGTAACCCTTTCATATTTTTCATGTGTAGAATTTACTATTTGCCTCCTTCCAAAGATCATGGTCAATACAGCTACATACTTTAAATCACTAAGAATTCTCAGCCTTTATTGCATATAACCATGACAACTCCTTTAAATAGAGGAGATTGGTTTCCTTGTGATGAAAAGTTTAAAAAAGGCTTTTATGTGTTAAATTAAATATGGCTTTAATTAAATGAATTCTGTTGACATCAACAAAATGCATAGAAATTAAGGGTTGAACTTAAAGATTTTGAAGTACAACTTTGTAAGAGGGAATCAGCTTCCGAGGAAATGAATATTATGGGGGAATTAGACCCAGAGATCAGGATTGACATTATGAAATATTTAGGAAGACAGATAAATCAACAAATACTTGGGGTAATAAACTCCTTGTAACATTAAATACTGATTTATAGAGGTGATAAACTGAAAATGATAATTTTCAAAAATGAGCATTTATGAACATAAAAACACACTGTAGCTGGGCCTGAGTCTACATGGAAGACTGAAGCAGGAAGATCTCAATATCACAGCTTATTTTAGTGACTGAGAGAGTTCAAAGAAATCCTGGGCAACTTAGTGGGCTCCTCTTTTTAAAGTAAAAACAAATATAATTAAATAGTCAATAAATAAATGCACTGAGCAAGTGGTTCAGCCACAGAGTGCTTGCCTAACATGGATAGACCCTAGGTTTAATCCCCAGTAATCCCTGTGATAGACTACTTCAGATATGGCATTTGTTCTCAAATATAGCAAGTTCCTTTGTTTTAATATAATTTTTAAAGTAAGTGTTAGAATTACCTTCTCATCGCGGGAGCAAAGACCTGGCAAAAAAGCAGCTTATGGGAGGAAAGGGTTTAGTTCAAACTTACTGATTCTATGGGAAGCATCCTCATAGTAGCGGAAGCTGGCTCATCCCTTCATAAACCTGTGAGAGAAAAATTAGCACCAGCAAGCACAAACAGTCAGAGCTCAAACTGGTTCTCTACATACCTTAGGGATGGACTGCCCCTAGGTCTGTTTCTAGAGATACATCTACTCCAACATTGTTCTGCCCCACTAGAGACTTAAGTAGGAACCTTAACCATCATTAAAAAAAGTCTCTGAGGCTTTGGGAGACATATATTCAAACCACCACAATAAGTCTGTAGTTTTGCATTGATACTCTTAATGACTTTGAAATAATGGAAGTGCAGTAGAGAGGTGTAACTGAGAGACAAATGAAATGAAGAAGAAATAATACAGAAGCCAATGCTGATCTACAAGCTTCTTTGTGATCCCTTGACTCACAGTCATCCTTAATGTTTTCCTGATATTTCTTCTCATCTTATCTTGCTGTGAGTATTTAGAATCAGTTTTTTCATTCTATACCCACCTTACTCCATACACTTCTGTTTGTCCTCTCTTATGAAGCACTCCAAGTTAAAAGTTTTGGCAAAGAATAAACTCTTTTCTATTTCTAACCAAGAAACCAGGTATTCTAAGGCAGTGGGAAATTATTGGTGGAAAACAACCCTGCATTGCAAGTAGAGTGGAAATACATGAATTACCAGATTATATTAATAAAGCACTCAATGGATGAAGGAAGAGTTATTTTATTTTTAATCTTTGTGTGTATGTATGCATGTGTGTGTGTGTGTGTGTGTAAGTGTGGGTGCATGTATGCAAGGCACACATGTAGAGGGTTGAGGACAATTTTGAGGGCTGGTACTCTCTTTTCACCTTGTTTGAGTAAGGTTCTTTTGTTCACAACTGCATGTACCAGGCCAGCTTGCCCACAGACTTATGACATTTTCCTATCTCCACCTCCCATCTGGTCATATTTCTCACTTAATTTCTTGTTGTGGGGATCAAATGCCCAATCAAAAGCTTAAGGAAGGTAAAGGTTTATTATTTTTGGGTTACCGTTTCAAAGGGAAGTCCATTGTGACAGGGAAAGCAAGGCCAGCAGGAGAAGACATCACATCATCACATCGCTGAGGAGGAAGTAGAGATAACAAGAACGCTAGCAAGGCTAGACTGTAACACCTCAAGATCTACCCCCAGTGACACAGCTTCTCTAGCAAGACTCCTCCTCCTAAAGGTCCCATAACTTTGCCAATTGCACCACCACCTGGGCCTTAGGGATTCATGCACATGAGTCTACATGGGACATTTTATATCCAAACATCTTACTTACCCCATAGGAACCCAGAAATTAAAGGTGCAAAAGAGTGTTGATCTCATGTGAATTCTAGTTTTAATTAAGGCTACCATGCTTGTACAGCAAGCACTTTTCCCCCCATGAGCTCTTGTCCCACCCCTAGAGTTCTTTTTGAATGAAAACATTGAACTATGATTATATGGACTGATTCTTACACAGATATTTTTTCAAATTTTCAGCCATCAAATTATAACTCCTAATCAAAAGAGAGTGAAGCTGTTTTATGTAAGTACAATTCTAGAACCAAATCTCATTTTGTGGTTCATTTCAGTCAACAAATCTAGCATCAGCCATAATAACTCTCTTATGTCCTTTACATAAAATTGAATTTTCCTTTTCCGTATAGGGGAGACTTCCAGTGATATATATATTTTTTCATGTAATAAGTAAGGATGAAATGAATCTCATAGTATAAAGACAGAGACAAAGGTAAGCTTCTCCAAAGAGATAGAATGATCACAGGAACTCTAAGCTCAGTTTGGCATGGGAGTCTTCCAACTTTATGCTCCAAAGATGATTATTAACACATCAGCTGCATCTGTTGTAGCTCTACTTTCCCTAATCCTATTTAGTGGCAGCTGAGGAACATGCCTAGTGATCTCTAGAAAATAAACTATCTGAAGACCTGTGGATATTAGCACACTGCCATTTGGCTGAAATACACCCCTCTAAAAGGAAATAGGAGAACTTTCTATGCTTCTCTTTACTAACCCTTATTCTACAGCCACAAAGTGAAGGCTCCACTGTTACACATCTACTTAGCTGCAACTGACTTCACTGTCTGCCAGGCTCACATCAGCATTACTGAGTGATGGAACTTTACATAGCAATAGATCTCTCCCTATCTATAGGAAAATATAATTCATTCTTTCTTTTGTTTTTCTTGTTGTTGTTGTTGTTGTGAGGTAGGGTCTTGTTCTAGCCAAGGCTGACCTGGATTTCACTGTTTAGTCTCAGGCTGGCTTCATACTCAGCATGATCTCTCCTATCTCTGCCTCCCTACTGCTGGGACTGAAGGCATGTACCACCATGACCAGCCAGAATATTTTAAATTCTGATGTTAATGCTTTCAATTTAGTCTTATTGAGATTTCATTTTACAAAGACATGGCTACAGTTCCCGCTGGAATCTCAGGTAGCATGTAATCTTTAGATTTGATAAGGCTCCTTTTCTTTTTATGAACAGTCATAGGTGGCTTCTTTCACTTGTTATTGGCACTATAATTTTATCTCTTTCTTCTATTCTGGTAAATCCTAGCACCATAAATATGTCTCTACTAACGAAAGATCAGGACAATAGATATATTTCTTTAGAGATATGCATATATAAGATTTAAAATCAATTTAACAATATAAAATTATTTAATAGGGAAATAATGAAATTTGGAGATAATAAACAAAACACTTGTACTTTATTAAAATAAATACCAAGGGCTAAGGAAATGACTCAGTGATTATAGGTTATTGTTACAAAGCCTGCCAATCTGGTTTGATTCCTCAATATCTGTGTAAATCCGGATACACAAAGTGTTACATGCATCTGAAGCTCCTTTATAGTGATAAGATGCCTAGGGGCACTCCTATGCTTGCTCTCTCAAATAAATTAATTAATTGAAATATTAAAAATAAATGCATAAATATTGAAAATATTGAAAATCTAATTCAACATAATCATAGTAATGTATTTTGCCAAAGAACAGAGGCTCCTAAGTTCTTATATTTTTGCTTGTGTTCAAACAAGTAGAAAATTCTGTATCCAGATATGAATCTTGCTCCAGATTCAATGTTATTTCCACTCCATTTTTACACTGTCTTTAGCTTGAAGAGAGTTAGAGTTTGGAGAGCATTTAAATTTGTTATTTTGTTAAATATCAGATGAGTAAGGCAGTACTCAATCATGAAAGTTTATGAAAAGAAGCATTAAATTTTTCCCATTTTAGAGACAACACATTAAGTAAAAATTTCAAGATGATTTCTGTTTATGTTATACTGTTTATTTCTGTTTATGTTATACCAATGTATAAACTGAGAGATTTGAGATTAGTGGAAAGGGAGTTATTATGAAATCTTTCTATAGAATAATATAGATATCAACAATACTGTGGAACATAAAGATATGCAAGTCACTTCTGTAGATTTAAATAAAGCAATTTTTCCTTTGTTTTGGGCTTTAAGAAAAATACTGCTAGTTCTTCTCCATAGAAAGAAAGTAACTAGTATGTTTGCTAAAACTCCACATTGCCACCAAGTTAGATGAATCTTTGAATTCTGGAAATTGAAGGATATTATGTGAATTAAATATGAACTTTATAACTAAGAAAAACATCATAGAACAGCTACCCGGCCTGAACCTTGCACTACACTTATAATGCAGATATAAATAATTACAGAACCTTTGAATAGTTTTTCAAGATTTTTAATTTTATTTATATGTAACTTCTGTAGCCTAAAGTAATATGGTTTTATTACAGACATAAATGTCTTTATATGACCTCCTACCCTAGTCTGTGCTAACTGAAAATAAGTCATCAAAATTACACAGTAGAATCCTTAATATGTCAGGTTTTACAAAATGAAAAAAAAAAACACACCATGAATTATCTTTCTTGTTCTCCACTCATGGACCCTTTGAAGTACAAAGCAATCTAGCTCTCTGTTGCAGCTTGGACATTGACTATTCTCCAAGGGCCTGTGTAAAAAAGCTTTATTCTCTAGGATGGTGCTATTGAGAAATGCTGTGGCCTTGATAAGGTGGGGACTAATCTTTAAGTTATTGCAGGCCAGTATTTGAGATAGATCTTGGTACCTTGGACCCTTCCTGTGTTAGTCTTCACTTTTTGGCTCATAAATTAAGGAATGTGCATCTTTCATGATATAATGCCCTTGCCAGAAGTCCAAAACAAATGAAGACATTTCACCTCTGACTATATGCCCCAGAGCCAAAATAAACACGTTATCATTATAAGTTAACTGCCTCAGCTATTTCACCACAGCAATGGGTAGATGATTAGCTAATTACCACTTGTGGAAGAAGCTTAAACTCTCTTAGACCAAATGTTACAGCCTATCTGTAAGTCCACAAATGAGACTAAACTTCATAAAATTCAGGCAAGTTATTATAACATGTGACTTCTGGTCATTATTCAGGACACATGATACTTCATGTTAAAAACTACTGCTTAATTAATTTAATACTTCCAGCAAAACGACAACACAACTAGAATTTAGACAACCAAAACTTCAGGTATATATTTTCCTTCTTAAATACTACTTTTCAATTCTAGTAAAAGAAGTCAAAATATACCAAGCACTTTTTGTACTGTGCATTTTTATTATGTTTTAAATAGTTTTTGATGCTAAATTTCTTATAATTTCAATTAACTTATCTTGAAGTTATGTTTTACAGATAACAAAATGCCTTGTCTTTATAAATATCAATACTTATCCAAAAGAATTGCATATTATTCCCAAACCGTATTATTCCTCATATTTTGGAAGTGACTTATTCACTGCTTCCTTTGCCTATCACTTAAATATTACTACCATAAAATCAGGATAGCATGTTTTTATTATTTTATTTTATCTATTTATGAGAGAGGCTGATACATATAGCTAGATGATAGGTAGAGAGAGAGATTGAGAGAGAGAGAGAGAGAGAGAGAGAGAGATATTGGGTGTACAAGAGCATCCAGCCACTTGAGACAAATGAACTCCAGACACATGCGCCACCTTGTGCTTTATGTGGCTTTATGTGGGCACTAAGGAATCGAACCAGGGTCCTTAGGCTTTACAGGCAAGTGCCTTAATCACTGAGATATCTCCCCAGCCCAGGTTAGCATTTTTGTTGTTTAGATTATCATCTATAAACATAAATCTACATATTTATAAATATGTAGGTATTACTGAGCAATATTAAATTTTCAATTCAATTAAATAAAATATTTCTACTCAAATTTCAAAATGCAAACATCTTGTCTACTCTGGGGCAAATATGGTTATTTAATTAATTTACCATTTAGTTACTTTGCAATGATTTTTCTCCTTGGGCATATCTGTTATTTTCCTCATTACTATGAAAAATACCTGAGATAAACCACTTAAGGTTTGACTTTCCTTGCACTGTCAGAGTGATTTCAAAGAATTTAATAGAAAAGGCAGTGACAGGAATAGATCTGTCCATGGTGGCAGAACTATGATGGAAACTCCTCACCTGCCGCCAAAAGAAAGAGGAGACAGCAGCCAGAACAGAGGCAGGTATGCCCTTCAACGACTTCCCAAGTAACCATCTTCTGCTAGGCCAGCCCAACGTCTTAAAGGCTTCAGATTATTAATACCACAGGCTGGGAACTGAGCATTCAGAACATGAACCTCAGAGGAACATTTCAGATTATAAATATTACATTCTAATTATGGCCTACGTAGTTCCATACCCATCTCTTTAATACAATAGAAAATGCATTTAGTCCTACCTATTATGAGACTCAGGCAAACTCTTTGATGTGAGTCCTTGTTGAATTAAACGCTGAGTAAATATTTCCAATAAGTAAAAACACAGTGTAAGCATTCTTATTATTAAAGTGATAAACAGGAGGATAGCATGGAAAGATTGGACCAAAGCAAGACTAAAACCCAGTAGGGAAAACATTAAACCTGTCATTCCATTTCTGGTGTCTGAGTTTGATGGAAGTTCCAAAAAGCTTGGTGAGCCCCGCCACTGTGTCCTTGCTACACATAGTACATAAAGGTTCTTTCTTGGGCTGGCTCTTTGTGCTGCCTCCAGCTTTGCTAAATGATATCCCATATCCCTGGCATCTTCAGTATTCTAAAAATCTCCATTGACATGTCCACTTCCACAGCTTCATGCACAGTCCACTGAGGGGGTCTGTGTAAAGAATCTGGCCTTTCTTCACATTGCCTGGCCTAACAAAACTCTTTTTCTGGGGCATTTATATAATCCTCCAATTATGTAATTCTTGTATTCTGTGTGTCTGAGTAGTGAGCACCACATGCATGACACCAAATTCTGCTGTCAGTTCAAGTGAAAGACATCCCTTAATCATGGTGGCAGTATCCTTTGAGCTTGTTGAACCCAGAGAAAAATACTTTCCAGCATGCTCCTTTCCCAGGAGGGCACCCCAGAGGCTCTCTCTGGCATTTTCCTTTCAAATTAAAGTTTTTCAAAAGTTTGCATTTTATACCGTAGAGCCACACATGCTTTGTTGATAACTTTAACTGAAGAAATCTCCTTTATTCAACTGCACACTTTCTTCCCAAGGTCACCTGCTTCTATTATTACTGAATGCAAGCAAATAAAAGCTTGTGGCAAATGGTTAATGGTTCTGAATGTCCATTCTTGTTCTTCAGGGTACACTGCTAGTTCATCTGAAACACTCTTCAGATTATACAACTCTTTGTTTAATCCTTCTTCTTTTCATTTTCTTTATAACTAGGGGTCTTAAAAACACTGGTCAATGATATTTGGAGAAAGCAGAGACCTTATCTGTGCAATGGTGACACTAAACTGAAAAGGGTAATCAACGGATTACTGATTGGCTAAGAGATCTGCTCAGTGACAAGGAACCCTTAACTGGAACTAAGATCCATGGCAAAATTCTATGGGGACCAAGAATTCCTGCTCCTAGTGGAAATTCCCACTACCAGAGAGCTACAGAGAGGCTACGCCCATTAGAAGCTAGCCAAAAATAGCAATGTTATCTCATTTAACCTATATTGATCTCACTCTCTGAGGGAGATTCTGTTAGTATTTTTTCAGAAGGCATTGAGAGAGGCAGGGAAAACTCTATTTCACCAAGAAGTCATTGGGTGGTGGCTGACATCCTTGCAGGAGACAAAGCACACCTAACCTTCATGCAGGGACCAAATGAAACCTACAAGAAAGTGAGGAAACAAACAGGAGACCAATCACCACAGCAAGTCTGATAATCCATGAAAGGCCAATGGAGACAGACACCAAACATACCCAACACAACTCAGGGAAAAGACCCAGACATACCTAAGACCTCAACAACAAAGCCGACTTAAAACTCATCCACTATGACTCAGGGAACTGCAGAAGAGGGGGTGGAAATGTAAGAGCCACAGTGGGGGTGAATATCCAGACACATTGATCCCCTGCCTCAGCAAGAATACACAAAGATGGGAAAAAGAGAAAGAGAAACTGGCTACCTCTGGTGCAGTTCATAACACCCTAACCTATGGACAGATCCAGTATGTGCACTAAAGAAGGACCCCAGTGGCTAGGGGACAGAGAGGAGGGAAATGAGGACACATTCACAAGATTTGCTCATACACTGTATACACTTATTCATAATAAATATATTTTAAGAAAGAAACTTTGGTGCTGGAGAAATGGCTCAGCGGTTAAGGCACTTGTCTCTAGTGCCTAAGGCCCTGGGTTCAATTCCCCAGGTCCCACATAAGCCACACCCACAAGGTGGTAGCCCTGGTGTACTCTCTCTCTCTCTCTCTCTCTCTCTCTCTCTGCTTGAAAATGAATAAAATATTTAAAAAAGAAAGAAACTTTGTGCATTCTAATTTACACAAATGACTCTTCCTTAAGAGTGGTTGAACTAAACAGACACTAACACTAGGTAATGGAGATGGATTAGTACGTTAGTTATTGATTTCTGTGTGACAAATTAGTCCAAGACTTGAAATTTTAAAAATAAATAAGTTGTTTCATGCAATTTCTGAACATCAGAAATCCAAAAGCAGCCTAGCTATGCGGTTCAGGTTACACTCATGACGTTGTAGGCAATCTGTTAGGCCTAATCTAAAGGCTCCATTCTCTAAGCTTTCTTAGGTGGTTTCCAAGAGATCTCAGCTTCTCATTGACTATTGGATGTAAAACTCAGTTTCTTGCCATGTGATTCTTCTTCAGAACTGTCTCATGAAATATCTAGTTTTCCACAAAGTAAATTATCAAAGGAAATAGAGATAGCAAGAATGCGACAGATAGTGAGGAGAAGGGGTGCTAGCTAGTGAAGCCATTCTGTGTTAGTGTCATACTTTTAGAAGTGGAATACTCATCGTTTCTGCATGGACTATAAATCTCAGAATACAATCCTTGGAAAATATAGGAAGTGACTATACAAAAGTGGGAGGAACAAGAGACAAAAAAACAGTTGGACTCATCTTACCGTTTTGCAGCTAGCTACCTCAGGGCTGATACATTAGCTGTATGCTCTCAGGCAATAAATTGCCCCTGGGATTTAGTGACTGAAATAGTACTGTTTATTGAAACACTGTGTCTGTGGACTAGAGTTTGGGGTGGATAGCTTAAGGAGTCTTCAGCCCCCATGTTTCTAACAAGGCTTAAGCTAAAAGCTCAACTGAAAAGGACTGGCTTCCCAGTTAATACACAAAGGTTGTTGGCAGATTTTAATTCCACACAACCTGTTGAGCTAAGGTTTCAGTTTTCTGTGATTGCTAGACTGGAAGATTTCTTTTTTTTTTTCTTTGTTTTGTCTGTGTCTCCATGAAGTTTTTCATGAAACTCTGGTATCAAAGCAATGAAGAGAGACAGCAAAAGCAAATTCCAGCAGGAATTAAGTCATGTTCTCCTTAGCTGAATTATGACAGTGGTAGATGTCATCTTGATAAATACAAGCTGATATCTTTACCTGACACTTGATAGGAAAGGAGATACACACGTGTGTAAATATTAGGAGATGGGTATCTTTGAGAGGCAATTACATCAGCAATGAATACTGCTTTTAGACCTTCATGTGAACGTTAGCTGAGAGCAAGAGTTGGCAGTTGGACTGTTGGAATTTGCTGCTTGAGAGATAGATGGTATTTATTTGTTGTAGAAAATATGTTGCCAGTTTTCCAAAATTCAAGTGCTGAATACTTAATCCTGGGTGAAACAGTGCTTGGAGTTAGTCTGGAAGAGTTTAGATCTCCTTAATGGGTGAATTTCATTTCTTTGTTATTCCTGGTAGAGGGAGCCTGTTGTGAGGGAAAATTCAGATCCCTCATGCTGTCTTTTTATCACTGTGTTGCCCTTCTACCTTTGGTGTTAAGATTGTACAGTTCAAAGTCCCACAATGTGGGTGCTGTACATTTAGACTTCCAAGCCTCCAGAAGAGTGAGACATTTATCCTCTCTATGATGTTCTTTTATAGAGCAAAGTCACACTAAGATATCATTTGTCAGTCAGGCATTTGAACAATATATAGGATGGAAATATGGTAATGACAAGAGTAGTGTAAATCCATGGTTGTTGCTGGGTACAGTTGATGCTTTGAAGACAAATAGATCAGGACCAAACATGGTTACCCATGAAGACAATGGAGTAACTAGCAGGCCTGCTCACCAGCATCTAAATTGTATTGGGGAGGGCGTGGGGGTGGGTTTGAGTTAAAGAAAACAAAACTAAGGCGCTGTCCCATGACTTATACAGCTCCAAAAATGCTCAATTTCTCAATCTTGCAAGTTTTCAATGTCAAGTTCAGGACCTCAATAGGATAATCACTGAATGCTGAGAGGGGCATCTGGTTGAAAAACATTCAAAGACGACTTTATAAGGAAGTTATATTGAATGTTCCAATGTAATTGAGGGGATTTCTGAGTATTGTCTTCGGTTCACTATGATTCGTTGCCTGCACTTACAGGAATGTCTTTAATTTTATCAATATTAACTTGTCTTTTCCAATGTTCCAACACTGGAAATGTCCTATCTTCAGTGAGCCCTAGTTTGCAACACCAAATTTAATACTAAAACCTAAGGATTGATTGGCATGTCACCAACTGTGAACAAGATATTTTCCACAAGAAGAAAATGGAGAAGAAATTCAAGAAG
>PVHP010048560.1:0-12482 GCA_004024765.1 Zapus hudsonius
AGAGCCCCATTCCCCTACACACGCCGACCCCTGCAAATATCTCAAAGGCACCCCTCCAACCACCTCAAGTGGAATCAACATGGACAGACCTCAATGTAAGAATATTACACCAGCTGAGGAAACCACGCCGAATGACAACAAAAATAACAATAAAGAGAGAGAGAGCAGAAGCAGGATGATGATGACACGACACGAAACCCTGATCATACTGGCACAGATCCTAAGGAGAACTTAATGTTAGTCATGCAAGTAAAGATGGACCAACATATTGAAAGGGTTCAAAGTCAGCTCATTAGCTTTGCCACCAGGCTTAATATAATAGAGGAGAACCAAATGGATGTCAGAAGAGAAATATCAGAACTAAAGGCAAGCCAGCAAACTGAAGGTATCAAAAACCAGCTTTCCAAATTAACCGAAGACATCTGCAAATATAAGAATGACTGTCAGGAAGAAGTAATTAAATCAAACCTTGAAATTAAATCACATCTCAACAGGATGATAGAAGCAACCCAGAAAGAAGTTGCAGAAAACAAAAACCATATTGAAATAATAAGAATATCCCTAGAATCTCTTACCAACAGGATTAAACACTGGGAAAGAGAACCTCAGACATGGAAGACGGAAGGGAGGAGAATTCAAGTGAAATCAGAACCTTGACAAAATTCAAAAGAGCAAGTGAACAAGACTCAAGGGAAATGCGGGATATCATAAAAAGACCTATTCTCAGGATCATGGGGATCCCAGAAGGAGAAGAAAACCAAGCTAGGAGCATAGAAATTATTTTCAACAGAATTATTCAAGAAAACTTCCCATAATTGGCAAGAGATAGTCCTGTACATCTAAAAGAGATATGGAGGACCCCAAAAAATTGGAACAAAAGAGGAACACCCCAAGACATATCTTAGTTACAAAGCCAAACATTGAGGATAAACAGAGAGTCCTTAGAGGAATGAGGAAAGGAAACTCACCTATAAGGAAAACCCATCAGAATAACCTCAGAATTCTCCATAGAAACGTTAAAAGCCAGAAGAACTTGGAACAAAGTGATCATAGGCCTAAAGAGGTATGGATTTCAACCTAGACTACTGTACCCAGCAAAGTTATCCATCATAGTAGATGGAGAAATGAAAGTATTCCATGAAATTAACCAGCTCTACAATTACTTGAACACAAAGCCAAGCCTTCAGAAGATATTTCACGAGATATCACACATAGATGAGACAAACATCCGACCTCAGGAAAGGAACAGAGAACAAGCAAGGTAACACCAAAGAGATAGCAACAACAGCTTAGATACCAACCTCCATATTCTCTCCAACATGGCAGGATTTAAAGCAAATCTCACAGTTATAACTTTGAATGTAAATGGATTCTACTCTCCTATAAAAAGACAAACGATCGCAGGTTGGATCAGGAAAATGGACCCTTCCATCTGTTGCCTTTAAGAAACACACCTTATTGCTAAAGACAGTAACCTCCTGAGAGTAAAAGGGTGGAAAACAATTTTCCAGGCATGTGAGAATAATAAAAAAGCGGGTGTAGCTACTCTAATATCTGACAAAATAGACTTTAAACCAAAATCAATAAAAAAGGACGATGATGGCCACTTCCTACTCGTCAAGGGAAAAATACAACAAGAAGACATCACTATAGTAAATATATATGCACCAAACAAAAGGGCCCACAGTTCATTAAGCATAAATTACTCAATAGCAAAGCATATATAGATGCCAACACCATTATAGTAGGAGACTTTAACACTCCACTGTCATCACTAGACAGATCGTCCAAACAAAAGAGAACCAGGGAAATAAAACCACGAAATAGCACCATACACAAACTTGGGATGACAGATATTTATAGAACATTCCATCGCAAGGACACAGATTACAAATTCTTCTCAGCACCACATGGAACCTTTTCCACAATTAAACATGTGCTGGGCCATAAATCATCCCTCAACAAATTTAGGATGATCACTGTAATCCCCTGCATCATATCAGACCACAACGCATTAAAGCTGGAAATTAACAATGGGAAGGATACAAAAATTTCAACAGATATTGGTGACTGAACAACTCGCTCCTGAACAATGAATGGGTCAAACAAGAAATCATACAGGAAATCCAGAACTTCCCAGAAACAAATGATAATGAGGACACAACCTTTCAGAACATGTGGGACACAATGAAGGCAGTTCTAACGGGGAATTCACTGCACTAAATGCCTTCATAACGAAGACAGAAAGGTCTCAAATCAATAAGCTATCCTCCCATCTAAGGTCTTTAGAAGAAATGGAAAAATCCAACCCTAGGAGCTCAAGATGCAAAGAAATAATTAAGATCAGAGCAGAGATTAATGACTTGGAAAAAAAGAAAACAATTAAAAGATAGACAAATCAAACAGTTCTTTGAAAAAGTCAATAAGATTGACAGTTCCCTGGCCACTTTAATCAATCAAAAAACAGAGAAGGCCCAAATTACCAAAATAAAAAATGACAAGGGTGCGATCACAACAGATCCTGAAGATATTGGAAGTATCATCAGGTCATATTTCCATAACCTCTACTCCACAAAATTAGAGAACCTGGAAGAAATGGATAAATTCCTGGATACCTACCATCTACCAAAGCCCTGCCAGAGCAGATAAAGATCCTAAAAAAACATGATAACAATCACATAGATTGAATCAGTAATCAAGAACCTCCCCAAATGGAAAATCCCAGGTCCTAATGGTTTCTCAGCCAAATTTTACCAAACCTTCATTATAGAACTGAAACCCCTCTTTTTGAAGCTTGTCAGGAGCATAGAAAAAGAGGGTAGGCTCCCAAACTCATTCTATGAAGCTACCATTACCCTAATTCCCAAACCAGGCAAGGATGTAACAAGAAAAGAAAACTACAGACCCATATCCCTGATGAAATTGGAAGCAAAAATCCTAAACAAAGTCTTAGCAAACCAAATACAACCCCACATCAAGATTATAATTCACCCTTACCAAGTTGGCTTCATCCCCGGTATGCAGGGATGGTTCAACATACGCAAATCGATAAATATAATTCACCACATTAACAATCACAACCACAAAAAGCACATGGTCATCTCAATCAATGCTGAGAAGGCTTCTGACACAACTCAACACGACGCACAAAGATCAACTCCGAATACATCAGACACCTCAATATTAACCATACAACCCTAAACACCTTGGAAAAAAAGTAGGAGGAACCCTACATGAGGTAAGAGTAGGAAACAACTTCCTGAGCAAATCTCCAGTAGTCCAGGAAGTGCAACAGTCACTTAACCAATGGGACATGATCAGGCTCAAAAGCTTCTGTACACACAAAAACACCATTCTCCAAGTCAATAGACTCCCTTCAAACTGGGAGATGATTTTTGCCAGCTACAACTCAGACAGAGGCCTAATTTCCAGAACTTACAGAGAACTGAAAAAAAATAATAACAAAAACTGAAACTGCCCCTTCACAAAATGGGGCACTGATCTCAACAGACAATTCACAGAAGAGGAAATACAAATGGCCTTCTCTCACCTGAGAAAGTGTTCAGCATCCCTAAGCATCAGGGAAATGCAAATCAAAACCACAATGAGATACCATCTTACCCCTGTCAGAATGGCAATCATAAAGAAAACCAACAACAATCGTTGCTGGCGAGGATGCAGGGAAAAAAAGAACCCTCATTTACTGCCAGTGGGATTTCAAACTTGTTCAACCACTATGGAAAGCAGTGTGGTGACTCTTGAACAGAATGGACATAGAACTACCAATGGACCCAGCTATCCCTCTACTAGGCATCTACCCACAAGATGTCACATCTCAACACAGAAACATTTGCACAACTATATTTATAGCAGCTCAATTCATAATAGCTAAGTACTGGAATCAACCCAAATGCCCATCCATGGAGGAATGGACAGAGAAACTGTGGTATATTTACATGATGGAATTATACTCAGCTGAAAGGAAAAATGACATATCGAAATTTAGGAAAAAATGGTCTGACTTCGAGCAGATCTTACTAAGTGAACACTCTAAAGAACAGAGAATCGAAAGCTGCATATTCTCCCTCATATGTGGTCCTTAACCAGGATAACCGTTTTCTCTATGTAGACTAGTAGAAAGAAGTGAGAGGTTATGAATGATGTGTAAGGGATGGAGGGAGTGGAATGGCTTAAGCATGAGGCTAAAGCATATTACGTTCAAAAACATAAAATCCTCACCAGCATACTGTAACCTATTGAGCAAGTAGTGTGTGTCGACTGGAAAGAGGGGCCATGAGTAGTAGGGGAGAGAGTCTAAGCCTGTGAATAATTCATCAGTCTGTCAACCTCTCGTCCCAGCCACCGGTTCCTTCCCTCACTGAGCTGTTGACCAAAGTGACCCATGAGGTTCCAAAAAGAAGACAGAATTCTGTCAAGCTCTTGAATGCCCTCCCCAGGCCTGAGGCAAAACCCTGTTGCTGAAGAAACCAAAGAATGCCATTGATCAGCATCCAGAGACCCTTCAAGGTCTGGAATGCTAACCAGCCCCCAGATGGCAGTTAGTGCAGTGCTGGAAGGCATTACGTACAGGCTACCAGGGGAAGCTGATCAAAGACACCGGAGTAAACAGAGACCACTGGCATGAAACACAGACTTCGGCCATGAGTAGGCTGACCACACCTCCTACTTGGAGATAACAGCGAACCAAGAAAGGAGCACTAATTCAATGGAGGAGCCTGGGCCTGGGGGAGACAATCAGTAGCTTTTAAATTCATCCAAACATTCCACTTAGTGAGGGGAAGCCCATGCCTGGAACTGGGGAAATCAGTGCAATATGCACTGGATCCCATACTCTTGGGCTCCCAAAAAAAGATGCACTATGGGACTGATTGATGGGGAGGCTATTAAAAATAGAATCTAGGCAATCCAGAATTGCGTATACTTGTTAACATAGACTGATCTCACTCTCCGATGGAGACTGTGTTTGTATTTTTCAGGATGCAGCAAGAGAGTTGTGGCCCATCTAACCCTACCAACCAACTGTAAGCAGATAGCTGAGATTCTCACAAGAGATGAGCCACCACAGTCATACTGTGGAGGATCCTTATGGAGCCCTGCAGAGAATGAGGGGATGAACAAGGGGCCCATAGCCACATCCATTCACTCAACACAGGATAATCCAGTGAGACATAAACCAATGATTTTTGATTCAAAGACCCCTAAGCTCACAACATTAAAGCAGTCTTAATACCCACCCACCACTACTCAGGGAACTGAGTGGAAGAGGGGCGGAAAGATTGTGAGAGCTGTGGTGGGGGAGACTATCCAGAGGCATGGCACCCATCAGTAACAACACACTTGGGCCAGGAGAACCGGGATGAATACTATGGTCCCCTGCCACAAGGACTGATCCAGATGACCCAAGGAGGAGGATATCCAGCTGATTGGGGATGGGGAGGGGGTCATTGGGGAATTGGGGATATCAACTCATTGTAAAAAAATAATAAATAAAAAAGATATGAAAACAATAAACTCTGGAAAAGGCAAAAAAAAAAAAAGACTACAAATAATTTCCAGTTCTTCAAAACATTCCCTAAGTCTACTTGATCCATTATTTGTATGTGACATATTTTCATTTTTTTGAATTATCATTGTATTATGGTGGTTACTAGAATATTGACCTTTACCTCTAGATAGGAAAGTGAGAAAATATTCTCTGGAATTTGACTAGTAAATGGGATAAATCTAGACATACTGACATCCGCAATTCCCAATAAATGGTCCAATAAGATCACCTTAAATTTAGAACAAGATCATAATTTATCCTACAGAACACAACTTTGATATTAGAATAAATGCAGCTTTGTTAATAAGTATTTTTAGACAATAGACATAACCTGGGTCTATCTTGCTAGTACTCAGACATTACCTCCAGTGAAGTTCATAGTCAGCAATTCCACTCATGCTTTCTGACGTTCCAATCAGGTGTTTATTCTCCTGATGCATGAACACTGCAAGCATTTCAAGATTTGATTTAAAAGACTATAACATGAAAGAGATCATAAAATTGTTTCCAACTTACAATAATTCCATTTCTGATTTTTTGACTTTATAATGATAAAAATGCAATGCACATTCAAAAAACCATACTTGAAGATTTTGAATTCTGTATCTTGGCTATTGAGAATAATCTGGCAATGAATATGTGCAGTGCAGATGCCTCCTTGACATATACTAATTTCATTTCCTTTGGATAAGTTACTAGGAATAGGATTCATGGTTCTTATGCCAATTCTGTTTTTATTTTTTAAAGGACCATTTTTACTGTTCTCTATAATGGTCATACTAATTTATACATTCCGAAAAATCAACATGAAAGTTTTATCTCCACATCTTCACCAAAATTTATCTCTTATTTTTGGGTGCTAGTCACTCCAATAGCTATGAGGTGATAGCCATTGTCGTTTTGATTTTGCAATTCACTGATGAATTGTGATGTTGAACACATTTACTATACCTTTTACCATTTCTGTTGATTCTTTACAGAAATTTCTATTCCATTCCTTTGCTTATATTCTCTTTGGTTACTTGTTTTCTGTTTATTAGCATGTTTGAGTTCATTATATACTTATGACAATAAACCCTTAAATATATGATTTTTGCTTGTAACCAAAAAGACATTTAAAAAATATTTCTTATACCTATGACCTGAAACACTTTTTATGTTTTCTTCTAGGAAATTAATGGTCATATTTACTTTCTTAAATACCTTACAGTTTTAAAGTGAAGCCTCAAGATCCAAACAGTAGCTGGGGCTGGGAATAGTAGGAGTAAAGCTTTAAAAATATTCTTCAGATGGGGCTGGAGAAATAGCTTAGTGGTTAAGGTGCTTGCCTGTAAAGCCTAACAACCCAGATTCAGTTTCCCAGTTCCCATGTAAAGCAGGATGCACAAAGAGGAACATGCACCTGTTGTTCATTTGCAGTGGCTTGAGGCTCTGGCACATCCATTCTCTGTCTGTCTCTTTTGTGTGTGTGTTTGTGTGTGTGTGTGTGTGTGTGTGTGTGTGTGTATGTGTGTAAATAGATATTTAAAAATCTTCCTCAGAGATTTAGGTCATTCATTTAAACTACATAATCTCCATTTGTATTTTTGTTATACCCCACACACACACCCTTATAGTTTTTGAGCAAGTACTTGTTTGAAAGGATTTTCTTCAAAACATAAAATTTGAAAATGGGAGTATTTGATTTGGCATATATGAAAAAAAAACTATTACTTGAATTTGAATCCCATTTTTGAACCTTACTGGTTGTGTGAACACATGTCAACCTCCTCCAAGTTTCAGTTTTATCAAGTGTGACATTATATATACTATGACAAAGCAAAATCCCAAGAGAGTATCCCCTCTCTCCTTCCCTCTTTTCCCTCCTTCCTTTCCTCCTCTTCATCTGTTGCAGATGAGTTCAGTTAAGAGACACTGTTTTGAGTAGAAGTTAATGTAGCAAAGCAGCAGAACCTACGTTTTGCAGAGCAAGGTCACCACAGAGATTAGAGTGGACTGACCAAGATAGGTGAGAAGGTAGTGACATAGTGGGTTCCACATGGTGAATTTGAAAGAAGGAGTATAAATATTTTTGCAGTGAGTGACATATTTATGAGGTAAGGTGACCACTTTTTCTGTTTCAAATTATGGTGCACTGGATCCCACTTATGGTATTACTTCCCATGATCTCCAAGGGGAGGGGTGTCAAAACCACAATGTAAGTGCTAGTCTAATGACATCAGGTCCCTTGAGGATTTAGGACTTTTGTTAGTGTACATGTGTGGGTGAATGCCCAGGTGCTTTAGTTTCTCCTAGAATGGAAACAACTTCATTGTAGCTTCCAGGATGTTTCACCACAAAGGTACCTTTTGATCATGAGCTTACAGTGAACAAGATTTTACTGAAGGATTTTTATTCTTTTGGTTCCTCATATCTAACTCCTTGTGTATGTGGCAGTCTGGGGGTGGCCTCCTTCCTGGAATAGGACGACACTTTCTTAGAAACTGTTGGTACTCACAATTTAGTCGGTTGTAACTAGATACAAGACCATATGAAAGGACAAAAGTACCTTGTGTAGATATTCCTCAAGGTTGGGGAAGGGGATAGGCTTCATTGGAGCCAGTAAGAGCTTGCCAAAGCTGGCTTTGTTAGTTTTCACACAGCCTGTCCTTCCCCTTATCTGCTAAGCTTGGAGATTTTAAACACAGCTGCAAGGCATTTTGCTTTTCTTTCCAGTATTTCCAACCTTGCCACTTTAACCCTAATACTCAACTTAATTCTTCCTCCCTCCCTCCCTCCCTCCCTCCCTCCTTCCCTCCTTCCCTCCCTCCCTCCCTTTCTCTTTGTGCAGCGGATTGACTCCAGGGTTTTGTATATGCTAGGCAAGCACTCCGAGTCCTGGGAATACAGTTTCTTATTCTCTGTGAGCTCTGTAACCTTAACATTTAAAGTGATTGTAACCATCAATAATCCACCATTCTTCTGCTCATGATAAATCAGGAGGTACTCTGGCTTGGGTATGGTTTGAATGTATCCCCGAAAGACTCATGTGCTGGAAGTTTGGTACTTAGTGTGGGTAGTGTAAGGTAACATAACCTTTTAGATATGGTGCTTAGAGGATGATAATTAAGTCACTGGGATGCCACCCTTGGAAAGGATTTACATTGTTCTTACAGGACCCCGATTAGTTGCTGAAAGAGGGATTTGTCATAAAAAATAATCAGGTATGGGTCCACTGAATCCTTGTATTCTGTTTTTCCTTCTGACCTCCCCCCTTTTGCACACATTCTTGTCATGGTACCATTTACTATGGCTGTAATATAGCCAGAAGATGGACTTAACCAGATGCAGGCATCATACTCCTAAACTCCATAACTGACAACAGCGAAATTCTCGTTTAAAGAAAGTATCCATCCTCAAGTATTTTGCTCAAGAGCAAGTGGATTGATAAAGCAAGTAATTTTTTTCTAAACTGAAAACTTTAAGCACCATTCTGTAGCCTTAGGAGTTAGTTGGTGGCCTGAAGGAAGTTTTTCCTTGCTTGGGTTATAATCATGTTATAATGGAAAGGTGCCCCTCATTCTTTGTCCCTTCATGGCATGACTTACAAGCACCTGGCAGCCAGGTCACTATGTCTCCTTATTCATATTGTTTAATTCCTGGCAACTCATTGTGGCTCTGTCACAAAAGAGGCATATTATCCTAGGCATCATCAATTTAATATGTTTCTGTTGCCTGTTCTTATCACAGCACCACTCTAGAGCTTTAATTCTTAACTGTTGAAAATTAATCTGACACTGTGTGCACTCTTAGATGGAGACAAATGGAACCTGAATAATTTAAAAGACATTTTCTCAAAGCTCCCAACAGAGTTGAAGGCTCCTTCATTTTTAATTACTCCTACAATCTAAGCCAAACTGGCTAAATGACCAATATTTAAGCTTCCATTCCCTTTAAAATAGTGCCTCAGTGCACATACTAGGTGATCATAATGTCTTTGATTATTAGAGTTGAAATTCCATTTTGGGAGCTTGTATGCTTGATGCACCTCCAGCTAGATTCCTGACACTGAAGAATGTGAAGCTATTCAGCCTCTGAAGCTGTTTCAAATGGGCTGTAGTTTAAAAGAAGGTGGAACAAGGACAGGAAGCAGACTAAATAAAGGTCAAGGGTGATACAGTGGTTATACTGTCAGTGTTTGGGTTTTAATATTAATGGATTTCCCAATAATAATTGGCTTAATAGATTTCTTAAGCAGCTGTAAATCATGAATCAATAAAAATTGTTCAGGCATATTGTCAGTAGCTGAATCCTTCCTCAATGTGGCTCATTCTTTAAAAGATTCAGAAAATGTCACTCTCTAAAGATGGATTATATTTTCATAAGTAGGGGTATTTGCTTTTTGTAATTCAGCATTGTTCCAAACCAGGGCAAGCCTCCTAGAAATGGACATTCAAGAGTCATGGGGAGAATTGAGGAAGGACAAACAAAAAAGAATCAAGGATGATTGATGTTGAGATCAGGTTATGCCCTGCCCCTGAGTTACTCCTTATATTATATGAAACAGTGGCATTTCAGACTGTCCCTTGTCTTAAGGGATTCCATTTCATAAGCAGCATTTGACCCCATTTTAGGGATGGAAGATGACTCTTCACCAGGATGGTCACATGAGCATTATCATCTATCAAGCACTACCCATGTGACACAGTCTGATAAATGGCATTCTTGGGAGTAGAAAGATGCAGCCCTATAAATTTATTGGAGTATTTGGGACTATAGGAACATATAAGTGTATTGAAATAATAACAGGAAAACCACGTTTGAGAACTTACTCAACACAACAGACCAAGGAAAGGGTGCAACTCCTTCACCTGGACCCCATAATGAGGTAGATACCTAACACTCATGATGGCTGTCCTGACCTGTCATCTGACTACCTACTGGTGTATGCATAATAGACCAAACAGGCAGAGAAGTCCAGCTGTCACAGGAGTTTCAGCTCAGTTCAGTTCTTGCTATGGACATGACCTACTTGAATTGCCATTTGCCTGTCTGCATGTTTGCTCATCTGCCTGTTTGCCCATCTGAACCTGATATCTGTCCATCTGTCTGTTCTTCATCTAGAGCTGATCCTGCCTTTTTGCCTCTGAAGCTTGACTCAACTCAACAGCTCAGTTTTGACCCTGCAATCTGACCCTACAACAGCAGCCTCAGTGCCCCTCCAGAGAACTCCAGCTGCTTTGTCATATTACCCCCACAATCTCCTTTGCATTTTTATCAGCTTTCCAGCTTTGGTCTTCTAAACCTCTTGAAAACTCTTTGCATATTTTAAACTTGTAGCCATTATGTAAGCTACACATATGCATATCGAGAGATTTTTACTGTATGATGTGGAAACTGTGGTCTGAGAGTTCATATTAGTAACCTGTACTTGTCTCAACCAAGGCCATCAAGGAAAACAGGATTAACTGGCAAAGTGCTGTGAATTAAACAACCATACCTTGTGAATTTATTGTTATTCAATAAATTCTGGCATTGTGGAAAGACACAAATGTGCTCACCTATGTTTCTGAACTCATACACTGATGACACTTGATATTCATCATACTAGTCTTTAATATTGGTAACTACTGTGACTCAGCTCTGGGTTCTCTCTTCTTCAACCTATATCGTTTCAAATACAGTTCATGCAGTTTAATGAGACATCAAAGAGCATTAGTCCTTTCCTTTCAAAATAGATGGATCCCTCCACTTCCTTTGTACTCGTGATTCTCAAATTTTTATTTCCTTGCTGATCTGAGTTCCACATTTCACTATGTAATTGCACACTGGGTGTTCCAGCTTGACTGCCTGAAAATTATCTCCAAAGCAACACATCTAAAACCAAACTCATACCTCTGATACTGCTTGCTAGGTACCAAATACTATATTTCTTAGTATAAGAACACAGCAATGAGGGGGCGGAGCAAGATGGTGACCGAGTAACAACGTCGCCAGGACTCTCCGGAAAGGTTTGACCCCCTCAACTAGTATCCAGGCTTTGGACACCGGCCGAACCCGAGTTCGGACTCTCCCTCCCTCCCGAACCCCTGGGCTGAGCAGACGGGGTTCGCCAGCAGCTCTCTGCTCCCCTGTGGAGCAGAGGGCCGAGCCCTCCCCCCCACTAGCTCCCGCCATCATCCCCTGGGGCAGATTCCAAGCTCTCCACAGAGGTTTCATTGCAGGACTGAGACCCAGGCACCCGGCCTCTCCTAGGCATCGGCTTGGGGTCCACAGCAGGGTTCCCCAGCAGATCTCAGCTCTGCAGGAGAACACAGAGTGGGCTGGGCCTAGTGCATCCAGGGCTCACGCCTTTGTCTCCTAGCGCGGGTTCAGATCCCCTGGCGCCAATTGAGAGGCTTCCCCGCTGGAGCGGCCGGTCCTCAGAGGCGCTCTTCCCCACCCTCTGAGAAGGGAGGGAGTGTATCTCCACGGAGGTTTGGGGTCTGTCTGCAATACAGGCCCAAGTTTGGGGCCGCCCAGCCTCTCCTCAGCTTCAAAACCGCTGCGGGTTCCCGGCAGCTCTCTGCTCTGCAGGGGAGCACAGAGCGGGCTGGGCTTAGTGTACCCAGGGCTCACGCCTTTGTCCCCTCGCGCGGGTTCAGATCCCTGGCGCCAATTGAGAGGCTTCCCCGAGGGAGCCGGTCCTCAGAGGCGGTCCCCTCCACCTTCAGAGAAGGGAAGGAGTGTCTCTCCACGGAGGTTTGGGGTCTGTCTGCAATACAGGCCCAAGTTTGGGGCCGCCCAGCCTCTCATCAGCTTCGGGACCACTGACCCCCACTTCTCTATCTGGGCATGGGCAGAAGCCAAAGGAAAAACGCAACTTCCCAAATCAGGGCCGCTAGTTCCATTATGGAACACGAAACTGGAAAGGAGGTGGAAGAAGCTCATACAGAAT
>PVHP010048561.1:0-12489 GCA_004024765.1 Zapus hudsonius
ACCTTCCTCCTTTAAGTCAATGAAAACCCTGCTTTTCTGTCTTGAGATTTGGCCTTGGGACCCAATGGTAACAATGAGACATGGTGTTGTGGGTGAAAGGTAATATTCCGGACAGTCACAGGCCTAGAGCAGGTAGGACCACTGGACTATGGATACCTGTAAGTCCAAACCTCTTCCCACCTCACTTGCCCCTTCCTTTTTGATTTTTTGCTGGGATTTTAAATGACTGCTGGGACTTAGGTTAGTTACTTTGCATTTTAAAGAGGGAAAGATTTATTCTGGCTCGAGAGGTTTAAATAAATCATAGTCCTTGGCTCTACTGACACTGGTGAGACAGAGCATCGTGGCAGCTGGGACCATGTGGAAGACGCTTCTTCACTTCATGGCTGACAGAAAGGAAGGAGAGACAGAAAGACAGATAGATGCCAGGGACAAGATGCTCCCAATGGCCCAGCCCAGTGTCCTTCTTCCATTAGGTCTCCTCCTAAGGTTTCCATGACCTCACAAAACAGCCTCACCAATGTGTTCAACACAAGCCCATGGGGGACACTTCGTATTCAAACTATAGCAGGGGTCTTGAATCCCCTGGACTCCGATGACCAGGCACTGGACAGAAGGACAATTTCCCCCAGTTCTCCTGCCAATCCACACTGTAGTTATATAACACATTCTCAGTGTCACTGGGCCACTTGTCCCTTCTTTCACCTTATTTGATAGAAAGGAAAAGGAGGCCCCTCTCAGTAAAGGGACTTCCTTCAGATTTATAGTCAAATTGCAGGGAAGCCTGGGGACATTCTTCTCACCTCTCCACTCTGCCTGTCTCCATGTGCTGTGTCCTTCACTGCCTCCCTCCACAACTGCTGCTTGGTCCTTCCCACTCTTCAAGGTTCAGCTCAGCTGACTTCTATAAACCTTTCTTCATTTCTGTCTCTTCCAAATGTCATAAAAATAACGTCATCTAAGCTGGGCATAGTGGTGCATGCCTTTAATCCCAGCACTCCATAGGCAGAGGTAGGAGGATCTCTGAGAGTTCAAGGCCACCTTGAAACTGCACAGTGAATTCCAGGTCAGCCTAGACCCTGCCTCAATAAAATAAAACAACGTTTTCTGCCAAGCCTGGTGGTTTAAGCCTGTTATCCCATCTGCTACTGAGGTAGAAAGGTTGCAAGTTCAAGGTCAGTCCAGGCTACTGAGGAAGGCTCGTGCTAAGACACGTGAAGAGGAGTTGAACCCAGACTTACACGACATCATCTCTTTTTGACTGCCAACACAAAACACACAGCTCTCTCCTCAAAAGGGATAAGAGGTAGTTTATTCAGGAGCCAAATATGAGTGACCATGGCCCAGGAACACAGATTCCATGTTCCAATGTATTAACAATTTCATGGTGGTTTTATAGTTACAGAACAAACGAGTCATTAACCAAGGCTCTTTTTAAATGCATTGGTGGAAAGCTGAGGCAGGTGGATTACAGCAAAGAGGGAAAATCTCTACTGTGGGTCTCAGATGCTGTCTGATGACATTCTTAGCCTTTGGGTTGATGTAAGATGGTGGTCTCTTAGTACATTCCAAAAAGGTGTCACCTGATAGTCACAAGGATATTGAGTCTGACACAGAGGTGAGCATTAAGTGGCTATTATAAGCCCAAGGTAATTTGGCTATGATCCTTCAACATACCATCTCTCCATAATCACAGGAGTTCTAGCAGTCCATATGACTTTGATTGAAGGGCTTTTCAGGAACTTAAATTCACAGCTGTCTGTTGCATGGAGCCTCTTCTGCGAGCAGTAAGCCTCAATGTGTTCATCTATAAAGTGGGGAGAGGAAGAATACAGTTGTAGGATGATACCGTGAGTGCAGTTTGCACTGTGCGTGAGAACAGCCCAAGGTGAGGGCTTCCTCCCTCCCCTCCTTTCTTCCCTAATGATTACTATGTCTGTTAATGATCTTTCCATTTATCAGAGACCTTCCATGTGCTAAACAGCACGGGGGCTGAGAAGGATGCTCTTCCTGCCTTAAAATCTCACTGGACATGCAAGAAGGCTCCCCAGTCAGATGGAAAGCAAGACAGCCCATTAGGAGCGCTAATTGAGCAGCCTGGACCAGTTAGAGCCTAGGCAGGGATGGGTCCTCCGGGAGGCCACAGATGCACTGAACACAGCCTTGGCTGTTCTGGAATCCTCAGGGCAGGAAGGCACTAGAGATAAGCTCGGCCTCCAGCTGTGGCCACAGAGCTGGGATTTGTCAGCTCTGGTTTCTTGCTTTTCTGTCAAGTGTAAATTACAGCAGCCTCAAGTTTGGAGACATCAGATTGGAAGAGAGAATGGACAGAGACCAGCAAGGCTCAGAGGAAAGTGCTGGAGGGGATTGGTGGTTACAAATGTGCCATGCCTCCATCAGTGTCTGTCCTTGTGTTTGCCCATCCTGACTGTCCTGTCACCAAGGCATCCATCAGAGCTGCTGATGGGAAGTCATTGGGAAGTAACACTGTGTGAGCTTTTAAAAGGTGAAAGCTTAGAGTTTGCTTTCTCTGACATTTTCTGGCTGTGTGACTTTGGGCAAGTTTACTTAGTCTCTCTCTGAGCCTGCCTGCAAAGTGAAGCTGAAAGATCAGAAAAACCTTCGTCTGCTTACTTTATACATTAAGAGTGATAATTGTATTTCAGTGCTTATCCCAGTGTTTATAAACATTCAATAAATTTTGGCTAGTCTCAGTATCCTTAAAGTATAATCTGGATGGTCGGGCATGGTGGAAAGTCTTGAATCCCAGCACTTGGAAGGTGAAGACAGGATGACCAAGTCTCAGCTCCATACTGAGTTTGAGACCAGGCTGCACTACATGAGACCCTGTCTCAGTGATAAAGAAGTACACATGGAATCCATCAGTAGGGGTACGTCTATAAGGTTTAGAGGTGTTGATATGGGATTTGGGACTTGGGAAGGGATTAAATTCCTTGAAGAAGCAGGAGATCCCAGGCCTGTGGACCCCAGCTTTTGGGTCATTATCTGAGTTAGTAAAGAATTAAAAATACAGACTCGGAACAGGGTAAATTATGAATTATAAGGTTTATCTTAAGGAGAGTTAGAATCCAGAGGGAAAGCAAACAGAAAGATCCAAGTCAAAAAGAGGTTCTTACCCTTCCCAGCCAGACTAGGAAGGATGAGAAAAGATAGAAAACACACAGGGAAAAGTCTAGGCACACACACACACACACACACACACACACGGAAAGCAAAGCATGAGAGTCCAAGCCATAAGACCCTTCTCTCATAGGAGTTCAGAGAAGACTAAGAAATGGTAAAGGACTCAAATTAATGAGAGATAATACATGTAGCAAAACGGTGAAATGTCCAAAAACAAGACAGGAAAGTGTACAGGTAAGGGAAGAAGAGACAGAGAGATGTGCATGTGTGGATCTGGAGGAAGAAGCCGGGAGATTTATACACATAGTCAGGCTCCTTTAGATGGTTAAAACATCCAATTGGGATAAACCTTATCATCAGACTCACGTGTATAAGGGAGAGACCTGATTGATTGGTGGACTCAAGAGGCTGGCTCAGGAGGAGCAGCCCACAGGGGTGTCAAGCCTTGGAAGAGGCCCCAGGCTGTCACTGAAATTGTTGTTGGTAGGCATTTTGAAAGAGACTGGGTCAGACACAGGTTCTAGTCCCACCAGGATAGGAAGGTGGCATCTCCTTGGGCCTCTGTCCCTGGCTGACTACCTGTGAAAAGCAAGATGTCAAGCTGGAGAGATGGCTCAGCAATTAAGGCACTTGCCTGCAAAGCCTAATGAGCTGGGTTCAATTCCCCAGTACCCATGTGAAACCAGATGCACAAAGTGGCACATGCATCTGGAGTTTGTTTGCACCAACTAGAGGCTTGCTGTGCCCATTCTCTCTCCTTCTCCTCTCTCTCTGTCTCTCTGTCTCTCTGTCTCTCTGTCTCTCTGTCTCTCTCTCTCTCTCTCTCTCTCTCTCTCTCTCTCTCTCTCTCTCTCTCTCTCTCTTTGCTCCCAAATAAATAAACTTTTTTTAAAAAGCAAACTGTTGAGCCAGGCATGGTGGGGCACACCTTTAGTCCCAGTACTCCAGAGGCAGAGGAAGGAGGATCGCTGTGAGTTGGAGGCCAGCCTGAGACTACAGACTGAGTTCCAGGTCAGCCTGGGCTAGATGAGACCTCAGAAAAAATCAAAAAGAAACAAAAACAAAATCAAGCTGGCTTGCTCCTACTCTCCTTCAGAAATACCACTTGTAAACTTGGCACCTGAAGTCACCTAACTTACTGTTTTGCAATGGCTTTTCCTACTAGGAGACACATCATGGTTGGTGGTGTGGTGTGTGTGTATGTGTGTAATATGTTGTGTGAATGTGTGTGTACGGGGTATGCACATGTGTGTATCCTATGTACATGCATGCATCCCTGGTTTTCAGTTAGACTTGCTGACCAGTAAGTCCCAGCAGTTTTCTTGTCTCCACCTGCCTCAGCATTGGGCTACAGGCATGTGTGGCCATGCCTGGATTTTAATGTGGGTGCCGGGGATCGAACTCACATTCTTATGCTTGCACAGCCCGAAGCTCTTATTCATTGGAAAGGCATTTGGGGGAAGTAACTGGCATTCTCTTTTTGTTTGTGCCCCAACAGCCTTGCTGACAATGAGGGAGAAGACCCCAGGTACTTACGGCCTCGGGACTGGTTGGGAAGCGGGTGGGGTGATGGGACCTGTGTGTGGGAATGCTCAGTGTGAATTCAAGGTTGTACAGCCTACATATTCTTAGAGGTGTGAGGCTGAGCCATGTGCCTCAGTGAGGGCAAAACTTGGGAGACAAAAAGATCAGACATTACAATGCGTTGTGTCCGTCCAAAGGATGGTGGGACATAAACAGACACCAACAGCCATGGTGTTAACATCCTGGTGACTGCCAGCGAAGTCAATGAAGCAGTTTCTTAGGGGAAAAACAAACCGTTCTCAGGGTTGGGGAGGCAGCTCAGTTGGTAGAGTGCTTGCCTAGAGTTCGTGAGTCCTTGGGTTCAAACCCCAGCACCATGTAAACCAAGTAGAGTGGTGCATGCCTGTGATCCTAGAACTCAGGAGGTAGAGGCAAGAGAAACAGAAGTTCAAGGTCATCCTCAGGTATATAGTGAACTTGAGGCAAGCCTAGACTAAAGACCCTATCTGAAAAAAAATGTCATGTCAAGTAGAGTCAGAAAGCAGATTAGTGGCTGCCAGGGGAGAGTGAGGGAAGCAGGGACTGTTAGCTCATGTTCACGGGATTTCTTTCTGGAGTGACTATGTTCTGGAACTAGATAGTGAAGATGTTTGCACAATCTTATGAATAAAGTAAAAACCACCAAGTTCCTTCAAAAATGTGGGTGGGAGCCACCCACTGAGCCTTTACCCCCCCCCAATACCAAACAGACTTCCCTCCCACTATATTCTCTGCCCTTTCTGCCACTTTGTCCCCAGTGTGATGACAGGTTCAGCCTCTCAAGCCATAGTGATCATGTGTCTTGAGCCAAAAACCAGACACAGCTTGGGACAAACATGAAAGAGTACAGTGGGAACAAAGTGACAGAATGCTTGGCAGTGGGGAGCTTCAGGGCTGGCCAGGGCCCATGGGTGCGGCAGCTGATGTGCCCTTCCTGGCAGGTCCTCCAGATTTCACACCTATCTTCTGACTGGTCACGTGGGGCTACCCTTCATGCCTAGAGAAACATACCCAGCAGTAGCTGGTATCCAGAGGGGACAGGAACTGATGTTGGGCCTGATATGAGTCTATGCTCATCTGTGCTCATCTGGATACAGCCCTGTGGGCCTAGGCCTTAGCCAGTCATTGGAGCCTAGATGTGAGGCCAGGCCTGGGAAGGCCATGTGTCAGCTGTGACTCCTCTCACCTGGGAAATTTTCCCCCAAGAGCCTGTGTTATGGGGCCTTTTCCTCATCTCCCTATTAAATGAACTGGGTCCCTCCTTGTATAACCATGTGGTCAGGCTCCCCAAGACTGGCTATACCGAGGACGTCATGTGCGGATGCTGCCTGGGTCCCTGGGATCATGGAGGCATAAGCAAGGGCTTGAGGGAGCTAACAATCTCCTGGTAGGTCTCGGTCCATCGGGCTTAACCTGACCCATGTCTTTCCTCCCACACAGCAGCCCAGATCGGGAGACATCTGCCGACACGGATGTCAGGTACCAGGGATGGGAGCACATGGCCTCCAGGGCAGCGTCCCTGACGGGCTGTTGGGTCTGTCCAGTCATACTGTCCTGGACAGCAGCTGAAGGTCCCAGCTCCAGCTGCTAGAACAGGCAGGGAGGACTCTGTTCCACTTGGGTCTCATCTGCCATGTCTCTGTGTGAGCGTGTTGGGATTTCTTTGGCTCTACTTTGGTACAAATGATCTTCTGCTGGGAGTCCAGTGGTCCAGGACTGCTGAGGGAGGGAGGAAATCGGGCTGAGGGATTACTCAGTTCTGTCACACAGGGGACTATTCCCCTGGCTCAGGGCCAAGATGGGGCTGCTGGCTGAACAGTGAGGAGGACTGAGGTCCTCTCACATAGTCAGCTGAAGGCTAGACATCACAAGCCTGCCCTGGAAGTCCTGGGGAAAAGAGAAGCCCCCAAAGGCCACATGATGAAGAGATTCACCTACCAGGGTCATCTCGGTGTGCCCACCCTCTCATTCAAGCAATCAGCCTGATAGCTGCTCTGAGAATGAGCCCCTGAGAAGACCCCCTACCTTCCTGTTTGTTCCAGGAGCAGAGGCCCCGTGGCCTACGCATCTCAGAAACCATGGCTGCTGAATGCCACTGTGGAGGAGAACATCACCTTTGAGAGTCCCTTCAACAAGCAGCGGTAAAAGCCTCAGGGATGGGAGGTTAGGGTCTCTAGTAGCCTGTTAACCTGCCTCAGGCTCCAAACACCCGCATGACCAGCAGCAGGGCATCCGGGAGTCCAGCCAACTCCATCTGGTTCAGATGTCCCTGGGTTCAGGCTGTCCCTCCCCTTGAGTGAGACAAGAGAGAGAACCCCACTGCCTTGTCCAGAACAGTGGGTGGGGGAGGGGGAAGAGACGCTCCCCTCTTACCATTCCCCACCCTCAGCTCCAAGCTCCCCCTCCCATGGTGACAGTCACACCTGGCACCCACTGAGCTCTTAATTGCCAGGTAAGGGTGCCAGGTTCTTTGTACGTGTGGTCACCCCTGGCACTCAACAGTTTTACACCTGTTTTACAGATGAGGAAAGCAAGGCACCTAAGGCTAGGTCAATTACCCAAGACCAGCCACTAGGTGACTAAAATGGGCATCAAATCCAAAGCTTTCTGAGGACGTGTCACTGAGACACTCTGGAGTCCCCATGGGTGCTGGCTGGCACCTGTCCAGGCTAAGGGCTGGCTTGGAAAGGATAAGAGCAGGCTAGGCAAATATTTGACCAGCCATCATCATTACCGCTCCAAGCAACCAGCGGTGATTTTCCCAGATGGTGTCTTCACCTGAGCTCCACTACAGCGTTTCCACTGCCCAGGAAGCACGAGCCCCCTCTTGTCCCCCATTTGTCCTATTTGCTCCCATCAAATTTCATCCATCAAATATTTAATCTGTCCCTGGGCTGTGTAAGTGCTGACATTAGCTCCTTCAGCGTTCATGATGTTTGCTTACACCAAGCAGGAGGCACAATAAAGCCATCACACACCCAGGCCCAGCAGCAACCCAGAGACTAATGACCCTGTGCAAGACCCCTGAGGTCCCATGCGGTCCAGGCTGATCAGCTGACCCCTGTCCTCTCTCCAGGTACAAGATGGTCATTGAAGCCTGCTCCCTGCAACCGGACATTGACATCCTGCCCCATGGAGACCAGACCCAGATTGGGGAACGGGTTAGTGGCAGCTGCCCCAAAAGCCTTCTCAGAGAGAGTGGGCCACTGGGAACAGGAGAGGGCTGAAGAGAGGACCAGGGTGGGGTCCAGCATGAATTCATCACGATCATTGTCCTGTGTGCTGTGTGACTTTCCCTAGGGATCTGTGAACAAAGGTCTGTTCACCCAGCTAAGGCACCAAGGACAGACCAAAGAACAGACTCCACCCAGGTCTAGCTTAGTGAGCCAGTGAGTTTTATGGGACTCCTTCCAGGAGTATGGGTGACGCAGCATGGCCGACAACCCACAAATGCTGCATTGCTGGAGCTCCCTCATCTCTTACATGCTGCAGCACCCCAAGTCTCCTGTCCCCTGCATTTGTCACTTACATAGCCTTGGGGAGGGGACTTGTAAATCTTGTAAGTTTCAGGAGCTTCCTGAGCCTTGTAAGTTACCAGCCTTCCTGGTTCCTCCAGGAGGAAATGTTTCACTTTGAAGGAAATAGCTACACAACAACCCGGCTGATGAGCTAGGTCAGCCTTCCCAAGCTGGGGATGGCTGTGTCTCCTTCATTGGGCCCCAAGTGCACACTGAGAGCCCACGTGACCCTGTGGAGAGCCCCTCCTCCATAGGCCTATACCAATAAGAGTCCCCCTCCACTTCCTCCCTGTATGATTTAAATCCCCACTTCCTCCATCCCAGTGCACTAGTCAGGTGATCCCTAGCACCTGTATGATGAATCTTCAAAGACTTGGGGATCATTCTCCCCACTTCCAAATGGACTCAGTAAGCACGCATGTACGAAGGAGAGAAGGAAGCAGGCTGAGAAGTCAGAGAGCCAGACGTACCCCAAAGAGCTCATGGTCCAGAGAGACTTTCCCCTGAAGGGCTTGAGGATGTGATCCGTCCCTCTCTTTCGGTGACAGGGCATCAACCTGTCTGGTGGTCAGCGCCAGCGAATCAGTGTGGCCCGAGCCCTCTACCAACACACCAATGTCGTCTTCTTGGTGAGTATCCCAGCTGGTGTTTCCCTTGGCCCTCACCTCTGACAGCCTCCCTGGCTTCCTACACACACCATCAGTTATGATTAGCATCATTGCCGCCACCATCCAACAGCTTCCTTCACCAGGAACACACCTCATCTTACTCATGGGGAACAGAGACAGTCCAACATATCAACACATATTCAGTCCAGCTATTGGGAAAGAGGCGCATGAAATGTGTGGTGTCCCTTCCCATCATGTGCCCAGGGCAGACATTACTAATTGATCACTGCATTATTTCCTAGAGAACCCAGCATGACCTAGAATCTTTGTCAACACAACAGGAAATTACTAGCTATTAAACATGAGATAAAACGTACTCTCTCCCCTGGCCCTACTTCATTCTAGGCTCTATATTGGGTGTCATCATTGTACCTGAAGAACTTTAATACCCATCCCTTTTAGGGAGACAGAGCTCACCCACATGTAGGAGTCACTGGCAGTTCAAAGCCAAGACCAAAGACAGCTATGAGAGGTGGAAGCAGTCAGGTAGGGCTTCCTGGAGGAGAGCCTGATGAAAGAGTCAATTAGAAGAAAAGATGGGGGTGGTTTGGGCAAGGAGTTAGAATGACAAACCTCAGATCTCTGATTCTGGCTTCATTCCCTCCCCTCACCCGCAATGCTCATGGCACTCCTTCCAAAGCTGCTCTGACTATGAAGATTCCTGTTCTTTTTTAAACGCCTGACTTGTGCTCAGCCATTTATGAAGTGCTAGGTTGTTCATGGTCCCACCCTGGATTTAAACAACCCTGCCAGGGGAAAGAAAAGCTTTCCATCCAGCTTCCATTAACTCACGGGGGTATCCGATGTCAGGAGTGCACAGCTGATCCGACCTGGCTTTGCATGAGGGTCCCTGGACCAGAGAAGGAAGAGTAGGAGTGGGTCAGGGCAGGACACCAGTGTTTGGGCGTGGGATGGGTGAGTAGGAGTTCACTGCACAGAAGACAGAACGGCGTCTCAGGGAGAAGGAACAGCTCGGCAAAGGCTTGGCATGGCAAGCTCCTTGGAAACCTGGGGTGGAGGGGGACTTGGGAAGAACATTTGAGAAGTGAGGACTCAGAGCTGGGGAGGGCCTGGAACACTCTGTGAGGTGTTGGAGCCTTACAGGTGATGGAGAGCCACGGAAGGTTCAGGAAACAGGAAGAAAACCAATTAGATCCATATGAGTGTGAAAAGTGATTGCAGCTCCATTATC
Organism: Zapus hudsonius; assembly: GCA_004024765.1. NCBI lineage: Eukaryota > Metazoa > Chordata > Mammalia > Rodentia > Dipodidae > Zapus > Zapus hudsonius. Next base: position 10,086 of record PVHP010048561.1, read on the forward strand.
TCATGAGACCCAGAGGGGTAGGTGAGGGGTCCAAAGCCACACGGCTAACTAGTGCCCCTAAATCATTACTGATTGACCCTCTGGAGGGTCCTCTCCCCACACCTGCCTCTGCCTTCTCCCCTCTTCTCAGGATGACCCTTTCTCTGCTCTGGACGTCCATCTGAGTGACCACTTGATGCAGGCCGGCATCCTTGAGCTGCTCCGAGATGACAGGAGGACAGTAGTCCTGGTGACCCACAAGCTACAGTACCTGCCCCATGCAGACTGGGTGAGGAGTCACAGGGTCCAGGCTGTGAAGAGCTGGGGTAGGAGAAGGAGTCGGGCTTCTCTGAAGGAATCAGCCAAGTGTCCATATAGCAATGGCTGAAGGCCACAGAGGACAAGGGATCAGCCCTGGTGGCTTCATGTAAACTGGAAACCAGTCATAAGCAAAGGACTAGTGTCACCTAAAACCTAGATGTTCCCTACCCTGGTCTGGGCCCTGTGGGTGCCTCCCCCAGGCTGGCACTGGACAGTCTCAGGTGAAGCAGACACTCTGCGCCAACCCCGCAAGTTCCTGCTCCATCTCCCCACCTTGGAGACTCCTGTCTGAATGGGAACCATGACCCCATGCTGTGACCCCCCTGGAGGAGTGGATTCCAGCCATGGCCATGCAGGTGTGGGCTCCAGTAGAATGTAGAGCCAGGAACCCAATGCCAACTACTCTTCCAGATTCTTCAGAAGGTAGAAAATAGTTACTTTTCAATTCATTGGAAAACACTTAATTTGTAAGATAATGATAATGTGACTTTTGAAATCTAAACCCTGCCTTCTCCTATAGAAAATTTCCCCTGGACAGCAGCCATAATTTGAAGCCCTCTGTGAGCTTCGGGCCTGTGCCAAATGTGTCTCCTAATTAATTTCTCTCAAAATAAGTCTCCATTCCATGTGCAATGAGAACCTCCTCCACCATGGAAAGGACCAAAAAAAAAATCCAGATTAAAAAATATACATATGAAAACCAGTTCAGAAGACAAAATGGTCTAGGGTGGTCCTGAGTCCAAGAAGGCAGACATGGAGGTGTCTAGTTCCTTGAGATACCTGTGATGGGACCCCAAGCATCATCAATGGACCGCATCATGGGTGGGTGTCAGTTAATGGAGACTCTCCATGATGGTGTCACGGGGTCCCTCAAATAAAAGCTTAATGAAATTCCAAAAGGCACATACACTCAGACCAACAAGTGCTTTGCCATGCATCAATGGAACCTTCCAGACCCACCATCAGGATAGTGTGCAGTTGGCCTGTGTTTATGGAAACTGCTGCTGATGGAGGTATGGTGGATGATTTGCCAACCAAGCCAGAGTCACCATGGAGAACGATGTTGGTGAGGGCGGGTCACAACTGCCCAGTGCCATGGCTGAAGGAGGCCATCCCAGGGTGGGGAAGATGTCACACCTCCGTCTCAGCCGAGCACTGTTCACATTTGTCCTGGTAGATCATCGCAATGAAGGACGGCACCATCCAGAGGGAGGGGACCCTCAAGGACTTCCAGAGGGACGAGTGCCAGCTTTTTGAGCACTGGAAGACCCTCATGAATCGGCAGGACCAAGAGCTGGAGAAGGTGGGTGTGCAGGGGACCAAGCAGTCCCCAATGGGTGAAAAGTTCCACTAGAACCCGAACTCACAAAAACCTGCCTGTCCACACTGCCCCAGGAAGTCCCCAAAGGACAGATGGGGGCGCAATCCAAGCAGAGTGCAAACCAAGCAGAGCGCATGACCCTGGGCAGAACCGGATGTGTGCTCCACCCCCACCCCGTGCTGAGATTCTCAGATACTGTTTAGTTGCAACACTTTAAAAATCAGTTCAAAGTCGCTAAGCAAATTGGTGGGGGGGGGGGGAGTTAAGGATTTATTGGTTCATGACACCAAAAAGTCCCAGGAGCGCTGTGGCTCCATTTGTTGCTGGGTCCCTATGGTCAGATGGTGTCATCAGGAATCTGTTTCTGTCCACCTCCTGGCTCTGCTCCCTCACATCACCTGATTCTCATGGTCTCTGCAGCCCCACCCCCCTCGCTTCCTTTCTGCAGCTCAGCTGTCAGAGAGCACTGCTCACAGTAGGTCTGCAGAATCCTAGGCTCATGGTCATTGGTCCAATTTAGTCATGTGCTCACCGGGACAAGTCAAGTGCAAGGACAGCCTGGACTTCATAGAAAGACTGTCTCTAAATAAATAAATAGACAACGAGATCTCCCACTGGGATATTCACCCGCTATGAGCTGATGACGGGCATAGAGTAAACTCTGGCAAGATGAACACAGTTCTGTGTGCTCTCTCCCCAGGTAGGGACAACCTGGAGCCTGACACCGGTCATCCCCAGTGTGGTTGTCCCCAACCTCCCCTCTCCCACGAGCATACCCCAAGG